>JAJHZJ010000592.1:12402728-12705228 GCA_023548195.1 Bettongia penicillata ogilbyi
GCTCAGTTCCCTCAGGGGCTTTATGCAGAGACCTGAACTTCTGCCTGCTGCTCTGGGAGTCCTGGGCCGCTGCTGCTGCCTCTGCTGCTCCCTCCCCCACTGCCTCCCAAGGGGGCCGGAGTCACGGAGACACCCCACTCCCCTCTCAGCCAGCCCAGACGTCTCTCTCACTGACCTGTAGCGTCTGTGGGTGGAGGGACCTTCCTGGCTGCCGGAGGTTCCGTCCCTGAAGCCTGCTTGGATCTGCTCCTCTGGGGCCATGGCCAGGGCAGCACAGGGGTGGGCTCTGCTTTCCGGGGCATGACGGACCTTTGGGGTCAGTTTTCCAGGGCTCTCTGGAATGGAAATCTTTTCCACTGTGTTTCTGCACTCCTTACAGTGCTCCAGAATTTGTGGGGAGTTCTTCTTGCAGGAAATATATGGGCTGTGGGTTCGGAGCTAGCATACGTGAGTCTTTCTACTCTGCCATCTTGGCTCCAGAACTTTTATTAAAGGAATTTGCTCTGTGAAGTTTGGATTCAGTTAAAGGGCTGCACTTGAGGACCTAGAGGGCCACATGTGGCCTTGAAGCCACAGGTTCCCTGCCCCTGGACTAGAGATTACTCCCAACCACCTAGGATGAGTTGAGGCAAAAGATCACTAGAAACAAAGAGGCAGAATTCTGTTAAGCTGCAGGTACTGGAACCTTGGCAGGAATTCTCTGAATGGCTCCATAAAAGAAGAAATCACAGTCAGGGCAATGAGCCTGGCAGCAGGTGGTCAATGACCTTCCTACTGAACCTCGACCCCAGTGCGTCTGTGAGATCCTTGAGTTCCCAGAACTTCCTGTAGCTGAAAACTATACTTTGAGCAAGTTTCTTCCTTTGCTTCCTTTTCACATTGCCCTTGTTATTATCAATTCTATTTCATCTTGGTCATTGTCACTCCATAATAAGAAATTGGGTACTTAGGAATAGTCCTGTTATACTGGGGTTTTGCCCAGTACTTTCCTGTCAGTCAGTCCATCAGTAAGTATTTATTAGATGCCTACTATGTAGCTGGGGATAGAAAGAAAGGCAAAAGATAGTCCCATCCCTCCAAGAACTTCCAACCTAATGGGGGAGAGAACATGAACATAAATCTATGCAAATAGAGGATAAATGGGAAATAATTGATAGAAAGATGGAGAAAAGGCTTTCTGTAGAGGATGGGATTTTATCTGGTACTTGAAGGAAACTAGGAAAGCCAGGAAGCAAAGATAAGGAGGAAGAGAATTCTAAACATGGAAGAGCCATATAAAGTGCTCAGAGCCAAGTGTCTTGTTCGAGGACCAACAAGCAGACCTGTGTCAGTGGGTCAAAGAGTTTGGGGGGAAGGGGGCATAAGCTATAAGAAGGCTGGAAAGGTAGGATGGAGAACGGGTTATGAAGGACCTTGAATATCAAACAGAGAATTTTGTATTTAATCTTGGAGGTGATAGAAAACCAGTGTTATTATAGGAGGGTGACATGGTTGGACCTGTGATGTAGGCAAATCACTTTGGCACCTTAATGGAGAGTCAACTGAAGAGGAGGAGACTGGTGACACACTGACAAAGTCCAGACTTGAGGAGGTGAGCAACTGCACACCAGGGTGGTAGCAATGTCAGAAGAAAGAAGGGAGCATGTTCAAGAGATGCCGCAAAGGTGAAATCAATAGGCCTTGACAACAGCTTGGATATGGGGGTAAGAGATGATGAGAAATCAAGGATGACATCTAGGTTGTGACTGGGAGGATAGTGGTACCCTTGATAGTGATAATGAAATTTAGAAGGAAGAAGGTTTGGGGGAAAGATGATGAGTTCAGTTTTGGACATGTTGACTTTAAGATGTTGCACTAGACATCCCAGCTCCAGATATCTACAAAGCAGTGGGAGATGCAAATATGGAGGGCAGTAGACAGCTTAGAGCTGGATATGTAGGTATGAGAATCATCAGCACAGAGATGCTCATGAAATCCATGGGAGTTGAGGAGATCCTCAAGTGAAATAGTATAGAGGGAGAAGAAGGCAGGGTCCAGCATAGGGTCCTGTGGGCTCCCCATGCATAGTGGGCATGACCTGGATGAAGAACCAGTAAAGAAAACTGAATAGCCAAATAGATAGAAAGACAACCAGGAGAGTCCTAAAAACTTAGAAGAGAATATTAAGGAGACCAGAGCGATCAACAATGTCAAAGTCTGCAGAAAGGTCAAGAAGGAAGAGGATTAAGGATGAGTCATTGGACTTGGAATTTAACAGATCATTGGTGACTTTGGAGAGGTTCCATTAGAGAATGGCTTATACATGGCAGAAAAAAGAATATTATTAGTACTATACTAGTATTGTAAGTTAATATTCTAATTCTTCTCCAGACAATTCAAAATAATTAAACTTTTAAAAACTATTTTTGGCTTGACTAATGAAATCCTATGTAATCCAACAAAGCTTCCCTCCGAAATTGTTATAGAGTCTGGGGGGAGGGGGTGAACTGTAAGCAAAGTGCTCGTTGAACATCAGCATTTCCCCAAGAAGTGTAGCTAGGAGGCACCGTGAATAAAGGACCCAACTTGGAGTCTGGAAGACTCATTTTGGTAAGTTCAAATCTGGACTCAGACACATACTAACTGGGTGACCCTTGGCAAGCTATTTAACCTTGTTTGCCTCAGTTTTCTCATCTGTAAAATAAGCTAGAGAAACAAATGGTAACCACTGCAATATCTTTGCTAAGAAAACCCCAAAATGGGTCATGAAAAGTCAGGCACAGCTGAAACAACTGAATGACAGCCATAAAGAATTTTCCCAGCAAGGCTTACCAGAATGAGAAAATAACTATTTCTGCTTCTCATCCATGATTTCTTTCCTCTTGAATTTTTGATGTTTGGGATTTTGAACTTTTCAGTCAGAGGATTCTAAATCAGAGCTGCAAATTCTACTGCAGTGCTTGCATTATGTTTTAAATTTTTCAAAGTTTTTTTACATAGGGTCATAGATGCTGAGCTGGGAGTAACTTTAGAGGAAAGTTCAAACCCCCACCCCCATATCCCACACCCCACCCATTTTATAGGTAAGGAAACAGAGACTCCCAGAGAAGGAAAGTGACTTGTCTAAGGTATCACAGGCAGTAGCACCTATTGTTCCCAAATCTTTGCTTTTTCCTTGAATTATACTGCCTCCTGGGGTTCATCACTGTCACAATCCCTTGTGATGGGCAGCTGCAGTAATACCATCCTCATTTTACGGATAAGGGACCCAAAGACCGGATAAGTGAAGTGACTCACCTGTGATTGCACCGCTTGTAAGTGTCCCAGGTGGCATGTGAAAGGGAGTCTCCTGATCTACCATTAGATTACACTGACTATAAATGGCATTGAGGAAGCTTGGTCAAAGCTAACTTCAGCTCTGGTAAAAGACTGAAATGAAGAGACAGCATTTTGAGCTAAAGCCCACACCATGAGAATGGAACTGTGCAAAATAGAGCCGAACGTGCCTCCCAGCTGCAGCCTCCCTCTACAATCTGGGAATTCGAAGAGTTTACTGCTGGTTTTGTGATATGTCCCACAGATAATGGACCTTACCACCAGGTGACCCCCTGAGGCGCCATAGTGAAGCATGGGTTGCCCTACATCTGATCTAGGTAAAAGGGTTAAAGTTAGTAGGTCAGGCTCCATTGGGAGATTGTGAAGCTGATAGATCACCACTTCCTTTCCGTTACCATTCTCTACCTTCCTCTCCCTCAATCAGAGTCCTCCCTAAGAAGCTGCAGAGGATTCTTAGCAAGAGGGAAAGTGATGATTGATGGTTGATAGCCCTTTGCCCCATTCTGTCCAGAGAACTTCACTGTCAGCGTTTGTCCTTCCCCACCTTTTTTTAAAAAGGCTTGGGGGAGGAGGAGAATAAATGTAGGTCCTCTCAAAACACTTAGGGGGTCTCTCTTCTGATCTGAGAAACATTTCAGGGGAGCATTCTTGAGGCCTCCCCCTTTCAGACCCTCACCCACTTCAAGCTTCCTTAGTTTGGGCGCCAGGTTTGCCTACCACTGTATGACCCCGGCTGGTTGGTTGATATTTCCTGTTCAATTGATTTCAATTCAATCAATTCAGCTTTTTGAGTTTCTCTTGTGGGCAAAGGAACTGAAGGACTCCTTTGGGTGGAAATTGCAAATACTGACTGTATGGATGACACAAGAGACAGAGATTATAAATTTAAAGCTGTAGGGGACACAGTCTAACCCTTGATTTTATAGAAAGCACTACCTCTAAATTCACAAGACCTGGGTTCAAAGCCTGGTTCTGATGTTTGCTACCTGAGTGACCTTGGGCAAGTCAGTTCTCTGGGGCTCAGTTTCTTCATCTTTTAGATGAGGGGATTGGACTATAAGGCTCCTGAGGTGCCTTTGAGTTTGAGATCCATGATTGTCCCAAGGGATTCAGTGGCTTAACCACAGTAACATAAGTTAAATGGTATTCAGCACTTTCCACAAGAGTAGCTAGTCTCAGACACTGATGTAGCCACAGAGTAGTTCTGAACAAGTCACTGGTGTCACTTAACCTAGAACTATCCATCAGATGGAAGAAATGGCCCCTCTACCTCTCCTCCCCATGATTTGGGAGGCTCCATTGTGTTGATGGGAGGGAAATGATTAAAAAGCAGTCAATGATGGGAGAAGTGACCCTACTGGCTCCTTTGGTTTAGTTCAAATCAATGGGCCTATGATGTGTCGGAGGCAGGTACTCATGGGATCATAGATCATTAGGCAGAAGGGACATCAGAGGTCATCATGTCTATCTCTCTCTTCTTTCAACTGAGGACTGAGACCCAGGGAGGTTAATATCTGACCCATGTGACACAAGGTAGTAAGCTCCAGAGGTAGAATTTGAATCTAGACCCTTTGACTCCAGAGCCATTGTCCTATCCATTGTACCACACTACCAGTATAGATTGAGGCCCATGCACAACTTGGGTGTCACTGTTATCTGTGTCCCCATAAATCTTCCATTGGAGTCTACCCATTAGAAGGACCAGAATTTAAGAATACCTTGAAGGACCATGCTATATAAATTGATGCAGTATGGTGTGGGTTTTGTTTTTTTTTTTTATCCATAAGGCAAACAAAATAGAGATAATTATATGATTATTTTAAAATCTCAAAGTAAAATATAACATCTTCTTGTAATTATGTCCATTTAAAATGCATTCATACAAATAGAAGAAATTATAGTAAAATTATTTTTAAAATTTGTGTCAGTTGAGATACCTGGTCCTTCTAGTATTTTCTTTTTTTAAGCCCTAAGATTTTTATATATAATCAACCTGTAAGTTCTCCTACCCCAGGACAAGTCACTTAACTTCTGTTGGCCTTAAGTTCCTCAGCTATAAAATGGGGACAATAATAGTGCCTGCCTCACAGGGCTGTTATGAGAATCAAATGAGATGATATTTGTAAAGCATGTAACCCAGTGCATGGCGCAGAGTGTGCCTCAGCCTAGGAATGAAGATGGGCTGCCAGGTCTCATTTTAAAACAAGAAAGTAGACAGTACGGTAGCCACCACTTTGGTGGGAGGTGCTGAAATTCTCTGTCTCCTTCTATCTCTGTTTCTCTCTGTCTGTCTGCCTTTGTCTCTCTATCTCTGTCTCTCTCTGTTTCTCTCTCTCCCTATTCCTCTCCCTCCTCTCTCCCTCTCTCTCTCCTTTCTTTCTCCCTTCTTTCTTTCATTCAGGGGTTCAAATAGGTGAAAGTGAAAGCCACTTTACCTTTAAAGCTCTTAGAACAGCTTTGTATACCTAGAAGGCAAAATGCGATTGTGTTCTTAACTAAGTCCTAATTATCAGGTTAGTTTGTCCCTGGGGCCTCATTCAGGCAGGAGCAGCTAGCTTCTGTTAAAACTGCCATTGCCTCCCGGAGGTTGGTGAGGAGGCTGAGAATCCTCCGGAGACACACACCTGTGTGGACAGGAAGATCAACCATATCCCCAGTTTGGGGCAAAGAGGAGTCAGAGCCTCGATCGTTCTGGGGCAGTGCTTTTATTCCCGTTTATTTGGGGGTTGGGAGTGTAGGGAGGATTCCTGCTGGTCTTCATCTTTGTTCTTCCGTGTGAATCAATCGCTTCCTCATATTAACTGGCAGTGAAGTCAAAGGCAAAGTAAGTCTATCAGGCTTCTGGGGTGCCCTGCAGGGAGTGTGGAGCCATCATTTTATAAATCATAATATTTATGAACTACAATTTCTAGCAGTCATTACCAGAGTTTAGTAGCATGGGAAAGGAAAGATTTGGCAGGAAAGATTCTAATGGTTTGGCAGCAGAGTGTCTTGAAAAGAGCAGTGGGCTGATCTGGATTGCCTGCGTGGTTCTTTCTGCCACTTAGTACCTGTGTGACCTTGGGAAGGTCACTTAAACTTGCTGGGACTTGAGAGGAAATCAAGGAGCTGGAGCCCGTTATCATAAGGCTCCTATTCGAGGCAGGCAGAGGGCAGATGGAGTCATCATTTTGTAGGCAGAATTGAGAATTTAAAACAATTCCCTCTTTTATAAAGGGATAAGTGCCGTGGACCAGCTGGCTCTTAACCAAGCATTGGGAGCACATCCTTATATTGGGCTTGTTTGGGGAAATCATTCTTAATCAGTAGCAGCTTCAGAGAGAAAAAAATAATGCTGATCTGACATTAGAACTATTGTGTCTCGTGCCTTGTGTTGTGTCTTGTGTTGTGTCTGTCTATGCAATATGGGTCGTTTCTTTTCCCATTAATTGTAACCTAATTGGTTAGAAACGTTATCAGCCAAAATAGTTTCGTGTATCTCATCATCGGAATAATAGCTGGTGGTTTGGAAAAAATTAATAGCTCTTGTTCCCTTGACAAGGACACTTAAATAATCACATAGCAGTGCTTTTATTGAAATGGAAAATAATATTGGAAATCCTTCTGAGATGGCCATTATCCTCAGCTGCTCAAAGTATCCCTGGTTACAATTTAACCTTTAGATTAGGTATGCTTTGATGGCTCACACATAGAGTCGTGATTACAGTGTAAATATGATTTAGTAGTGCTGTTTCTTCATCTATGAACAAAGATTTCAGTCTGCTTTGGGGGACAGGACAGAAGGTGATTTCATTGCATCTGGAGGAGGATGAAATTGCGTGAAACTCAGGGTCAGTTACGTTTTATTTTTTATTGGGGCTTCAACACATCTCATTGTTAACTCACTGGTTTGACGTTTAAGATACAGGGATATTCTCTGGTACTGTTTAGTTGTCTTATCTTTGGGTATAAATTTCTCAGCTAGATTGTAAACTCATGGAGGTCCTTATAATTTTCTCTCCCCCAGAGTGTCTTTCATGCTTCAATAAATATTTGTATAATGCCAAGAACTCTGGATTGAGTGTGGGAGACCTAGTGCCTGTTCCAGCTCGGTAACTGTTGTGGTTCAGTCCTTCCAGACTCTTCATTGACCCTGTTTGAGGTTTTCTTGTCAAAGAGACTGGAGTAGTTTGCTAGCTCCTTCTCCAGCTCATTTTACAGAAGGGGAAACTGAGGCAAACAGGGTGAAGTGACTTGCCCAAGGTCACTTGGCCAGTAAGTGTCTGAGACCAAATATGAACTCAGGAAGATGAGTCTTTTGGACTTCAGGCTGGGCACTTTATCCACTGTACCTTGAGCTGCCCCGCTAATTTAACCAAGTCAATTGCCCTCAGTTTCCTCATCAATAAAATGAGATTTTGGTCATTTCTAAAATCTCTCCCACCTCCTAGGTTCATTAATTCTGTAAATCAGATTTTCTTAGTGTTATCACTGGAGGGGCAGATAGAAAGGATGACTCATGCTCTAGCTATTAATCAAATGAGCTAATGTATGTAGAGATCAAACGAGATAATGTATGTAAAGTCATTTACAAACCTCCAGCACCAAATCAGTGCAAGCTTTTATTATTCACGCTGTGCAAAGAGTCTACTAGGTACCTTAGCTTCAAACCACACATAGTGACAATCCTGCACTGATTGTCTGTTTGCTTTGTCTTACCTTAGTAAAGGTAGGCTTCTGAACAGATGGCCCGGGGCCAAAGTCCTGTGTCCAGGCTCAGACTGGTAGGTAGCTTGCAACTTGTAATCTAAGTTGCGACCCCCTTCCCCATCAAACACACTGTGGATAGTCTCTTTTTCTAAATGTAGGCCTCTTTCCAAAGGGCAAGAAAACACCTTGGTTTCTATGCCCTTACTGTTTTAATCAGCATGCTTCTCAATTCTATGAGGAATTTGAGGTCTTTTAAAAAAAGAGCCCAGCTTATCCTTCTTGCTAGTTTACTAAGAAATGATGATAGGTGGTTGCCAGCCCATAATTAGGTGGTGCAGTGTATAGAGTACCAGGCTGGAGTCAGTAAGATTCATCTTCCTGAGTTCAAGACTGGCTTCAGACATTTACTAGCTGTGCGACCCTGGGTGAGTCACTTCACCCTGTTTGCCTCAGTTTCCTCATCTGTAAAATCAGCTGGAGGAGGAAATGGCAAACCACTCCAGTATCTTTGCCAAGAAAACCCCAAATGGGCTCACAAAGAATCAGACACAACTAAAAGACCACAAACTGTCTAAGTAGATATTATGATTTGGGACAAAGATGGCATTCAGATTAGAATCCAGGGGATTCCATAGCTTTCAAAGATTTAATATTAAAAGAATACTTGTGTGTACTGCTTGTACTTGTACTACAATACCTGTGAACTGCTTTCAGTTATTGTTCTCATCATGAGTACTTTATTGGGGTTTTATTTAAATTTGTTTGCAGATGAAAGGAGAGTGCTGCCTAGATGATACAGTAAATTCCAGTGCCTCCCTATTACCTCCAGGATCAAATATAAATTTCTTTGTTTCTCTTTTAAAGCCTGGGGCATAGAATCTAGAACACCTGGGTTCAAATCTTGTCTTCCACATTTAACTGACTGTGTGATCTAGAGTGCCTCTGAGGGCAGGGAATGTTTGGCTTTCCTTTTCACCTTCAGAGCTGAATCAGCACCTGGCACAAAGCAGGTGCCTAATTAATGCTTGTTGAGTTGAGTGACTTTACTGTGTAACACAACAGAAAGATTTAGATTTGGGGTTGATTTTGGGGTCAGAGAGCCTGGATTCACACCCCAGCTTTGCTCCTTGTTTCTTATGTGAGATTGGACGTGGAAATTTCCCCCTTTGAGCCTGGGCTCCTCATTTATAAAAATGAGAGGGTTGAACTAAGTCCTTCTAATGTCTTTCCAGCTCTGAATCTATTATCCTATGATCCTGTGAACTTAATTCAACATGTTTACATATGCATCCATTATGAAAAAGCTATAGATAGTGTAATATGAGGGCAGCTAGATGGATAGAGTACAGGATCTGGAGTCAGGAAGACCTGAATTCAAATTTGATCTCAAATCTGTGTGCACCTGAGCAAGTCACTTAGCTTCTGTTTGCCTTAATCCACTGGAGAAGGAAATAGCAAATCACTCCAATATCCTTGGCAAGAAAACCCTGCGGACAGTATTGACATGCTATGGTCTACAGGGTCACGAAAAGTCGGACGTAACTGAATGACTAAATAACGCACCAAGGCAGCACAACCAATAGAGCCCAGCATCAGAACTGAAGTCAGGAAGACATGAGTTCAGATTTGCCTTCAGACAATTGCTAGCTGTCTGACCCTAAGCAAGTCACTTACTCTGTTTACCTTAGTTTCCTCATCTCTAAAATGGGGATGGTAAGAGCATCTACCTCCCAGAGTTGTCATGAGGATCAAATGAGATCATTGTAAAGCACTTGCCAAGTGCCTGACACATAGTAAACATTATATAAAGCTCAGTTATTATTATCATTAAGATGATGACAATAATTGGATAGAATGCTAGGTTCAGAATCAGGAAGATCTGGCTATGAAGTTAGACACTAGCTATGCATCCCAGGGCAAGACACGTAGCCTCAATGAGCCTGTTTCTTTATCTGTAAAATGGGAATATTAAAAGCGTCTACCTCATAGATTATCATCTTTCTGACAGCAGAGACTACTTTGTTTCTGACCCTTAACACCTGTTACAGAGCCTGACATCTAATAGGCATTTAATAAATGCATGTTGGAAGAAAATTATTTTAAGATTCAAATGAAACAATTTCATTGGAATGTGTAAGTATTTGTAACACACAGAAGTGCTCCATAAATGCTTGCTTAGACTGTTTTTGCTCTGTTGAATCAGCAAAGTAAGTTTGTCTTATCTCTCCATAATGGTAACAGCAACCCCTACAGAGAGGATAAACTCCAATATTTGCTGGAGTGACAGGTGCTTGGATCCAGTACTAACACACTTGGTGGAAAATAGGGCACTTTTCCCACTAGTAGCACTGTGTTGGGTGTGTGTTTGTCCTTCATTGCCTAAGAAGGCCATGCCATCAGAGAATTAATGACATGATTTGCACTTGACTTTGTCTTGAGTGAGGGAGGGCTGTGTAGGTCACCAGCCTCACTTCTCCTCCAGAGCCATCTGAATCCAGTGACCAGAGAGTCATTAGGATGACTGGAGATGACCCCAGGATGAGGCAATTGGGGTTAAGTGACTTGCCCAAGGTCACAAAGCTAGTGAGTGTCAGGTGTCTGAGGTGAGATTTGAACTCAGGTCCTCCTGACTCCTGCACTGGTGCTCTATCCATTGCACCATCTGTGTTGGGTAGTTTTTGTTGAAATGGAGGAGCCAAGAGCAGCTGGCATGATTCAAGGCCAAGATGGTAGGTTTGGGAGGAAAAGGAAGTCCAAAGAGACATCTCTGATTTCCAGCTTCTGATTTTGTTTTTTTAACCAGGTCATAACTGTTTGGTAGATGGGTGTTTAGTGTTTCCATCTCCCTAGGAAGTAGATTTAGGTACTCGGTGATTACTTACTTAAGTTGACTGGAGCCAAGGCAAAGTTGAGTGTGGTCCTTTCCAAGAAGAATATCTAGGTTAGTGACCTTTGAGGATGATCTCATTCCCAGAGACCTTTTTAATTTGAAAGGCTAAGAGAAAATCTAGGAGTATAGATCAGGCTGTTGTCCAAATAGTCACACTAGGCTGTTGAATTCTTTACCCCTTGAAGAGGTAAGAACAAAGCCTAGACCTGTGGGCATCATGTTTCCATCTGCTCTACTTTTTTAACCACTTCATTGCTGGTAGTACAACCTCCTATGACTCATGGGGCTTTGTAGTAGAAGGGGTTTCTGGAAATGTCTTTAACTTGTTTTCAATCTAGCTTTTTTCTCCCTGCAGTGACCACATTTGTATTTTCTTTAGCTCTCATTAGCCACCCCCTGCACTTAATAGCTTTGAGGTAATAAAAGGAAATAGACATCCGTTTTGTATTCTCAAGATGAATGAGTCTTTAGGCCCACTAGCGTCTCCTTTGCCACTGTGAGTTTTGATTTATTTTCCTCATTAAACCATAGTGCACAGTCCTGTAAAATTGCCTGAAACAAGATCTAAAGAGGAACACTGACATTTTGAATGATGTCATGAGACTGAGGAAGGGATTAGAATTGGGCGGTAGGAAATGAGGGGGTAACATGGCTCAGTGGGCTAAGCCCCCTGGCTCCAGGGTGTGATGGCTAACTCTGCCTCTTGACATTAGGGCTGGGACTTGGTCTGAGGTTGTGCTTCTTTGGTGTTGAACGGAGCATGGAAAAGCTCTTAGCTCTTCTCATTCTAGTCTATCCTGAAAAAGAATTTCTGGTGAGCTCCTGTCTGCAGAGTTCTGGGAAGAGGGGTGCAGAAATACTGGGAGATGTATGGGCAAGTGGAAAACAAACAATCTGGACCGGAAACGAAGGATACCTAGGTTTAATCATCAGCTCAAATACTTTTTCTCTCCGAGACCATTGGCAACCTCTCTGGATCTCATTTTCCTTGTCTGAAAAAGGGAAGAATTATAATTAAACAATCTCCAGGCAGGGTAGGAAAAATTTTTAAACACTAAAGTGCCATACAAATGTGAATTCTTATTATCAATAATAATACTCATATTTTTATTCCTTGTTTGACTTCCCTATGGTCTTTAGGGATGCCAGTGCTCAATATAGGAACCATTTTATGTACTTAAAAATATAATAGAGACCATTTTTGCCTACAGATTAGTGTAGGGGAGGCGTCAACTTGCCCAGCACGGTCTAGCGGAAGTTGCAAGGTTCCTTTGGGGGAAAGGGAGCATTTTAAAAAGTGTTTTTTATTTTATTTTTTGTTAACACCCAGTCAGTATGCTGGACTTAGAAGACAAAGGGACCATGATGGCGCCATGATGGGTGTTCTTTAGTGTTGATTCCCTACATAACTAAGGAACGGGAGTTAAGGGGGGGAAGGGGGCAGGAAGTTGGAAATGGGGTAACCAGTTGATGGTTTTCAAGATCTTTCCGGGCCATTCATTTGTGGTCACATTTTACCATTATTGTCAAGTATCCAGATGGACACAATTTTACCCAGGCAGACACTTTGGCTATTAGCGGGGAAAACATTGTTTGCTTAGCTGTCCATACTAACAAATTTTCTTTTCAGTCTGTAAAAGGAGAGCACCTGTCTTGCGGTCACACAAAGCACCCTAGCTCCAGCCATCTGGAAAATGAACAAGAGGGTCATTGTGGGGAGGTGTGGATGACTTAGCACATCCTACCCCCCTCCGAGGAAGAGAATACAAAGTATATCACGGGCCAAGAGCAGGACCTTCCTATGGGAAAGAGAGCATGATCAAGGGGAAATATGGGTAGTGGCATGTTTAAACATCTTTATTATTAATTGCTGGCATTTTAGGGGAAAAAAACCCATAGCTGTTTGGGAGTACAGTCACTGACCCCTCATTTTCTTCTGATGTTTCAAATGTTCCCTACTGAATCAAATCTTCTTCTATAAGACAACCTTTCTTTAAGAGATGTTAGGGTATAGTAGAGACTTCTCCTAAGACTGCTAGGCAGTTTTCTGAACTGATCACTTCCATCCCATTGCTTAAAGACTGGCATCATTGTTTGTCTTCCCCTTTTAATTTTGATTACATGTAAGGAAGCTCATCAGCACCTGTGATTTGGAGAGTGATGGACCCAGCAGGTCAGTAAACCATCAACTCAGGCAGAGAAGTCGTTTCTGTAGATGAAATATCCACAATGATAAAATCACAGATTTGATTCCTGAAATGAATTCTGAGCCACTATGAGTATATAAGTACTTTGGGTTTTTGTTTTTTTTTAATTTCTTATACTACCATATAGGACCACTTAGGTGACCCTTAGCATCTGTGTCAGACTCTGTTAAGTGCTATGAATGTATACAAATAAAGACAAAAACACAACCTATCCTCAAGGAGCTCACATTCTGATGGAGGAGACAGCTTGCAAATACATACATACAGTATAAATGGGAATTAATCCCAGAGAGAAGAGGCAGGGAACCGGGAAAGGGCTCTTGCATAACTCATAATACATAAATCAACTTCCTAAAAGCTAGAGTCCTTCAAAAATGAAATGAGTTGCTTCATAAGGTAGTAACTTCTCTGTCACCATAGGTATTCATATGGAGTCTTAATGACCACCTACTTGGGATGTTATAGAAAGGATTAGAGAATCCGGAAACATTGGAAACTCTACCAATTCATAAATACTACCCTGGTAAGCTAGGCTTGCAATGAAGTAGGTTTAGCTGTAGGAATGCTTGGCTTATGTGTAGACTGCAATTTGGGTAGACTCTACTAGGTATTTAATAAATACTTGCTAGCTTGAGATGAATTGACCTTAAAGATTTATTTGCTGTGATATGTGATCATCCACCTTGATTATCTTGTTCCTTCCTAGGCTACCCTCCCTCCTAGCTCTCCTTATTCCTAATGTAGGAAAATTGTGTTTGAGAAAAGACAAAAATCAGATATTAAGATTGGAGGCCTCACATTTATCCAGCAAGTGATATCTATAGACATGATATGCTTCAGGTTTCATATGGTATGGTGGAGAGAGTCAAATACAAAACCCTCTGTTTAATGTTCCAAGCCCTACAGAACCTATTCCTCCCCAACATTTCCATCTTACACCATACACTCTTCCCTCCCCCTAGTCCCCAAATACTCTTTTATGCAATGACACTGGCTGCCTAGATGTTTCTTGAAGAAGACACTCCATTTTCTGATTTTAGGAGCTTCACTGGCTGTTGCCCATGCATGGAATGCCCTCTCATTTCTTCTTTACTTCCTGGCTTCCCTGACTTCCTTCAAGCCCAATCTAAAATACCAACTTCTACAAGAAAGCGTTCCCAACCTCTCTTAATTCCAAATGAATCCTGTATATATCTTGTTTGTATTTTATTATTTGTATGTCTTCTCCCCCATTAGATTGTGAGTTCCTCAAGAACAGAGACTGTCTTAATCTTTTTTTGTTGCCCAGAGCTTAGCATCATGTATAACACTTTATTGATTGACTGGTAGTGTGGAGAATTCAGGTTTTGCAGCCAAAGCACCAACATTTGATTCCCAGCTTTGCTGTGTACTGTGACCCCTAAGAAACTACTTAGCATATCTGAGGTTTGACTTCTTTATCCATAAAATGCTAAGCATTGAGCTTGCCTTATCTAGACCAATCCTGACAAACCAGTGGACACCTTGATGCCATCACTGCTTACACATTCCTTTTGCCTTCCCCTGTCTTTCTGCCTCCATTTCTGAGAAAATAATCAAATCAGTATCACTATTACTGGCTTTTCAGTCAATTGCCTGATGACTTCGCTGAGCAACCATTCCCATAACTTTCCATCAGAAATGCTGTCCCTGGCCACTGTTCATATATATGTGTTATTTCCCCAGTTAGAATATAAGTCCCTTTCCATCAGGGACTACCTTGTGTTTTGTATTTTTGTTATTGATGGTGCTTGGCACATACTAAGTGGTTGATAAATGTTTTTTCATCCCTTCATTTCTTTCCAGTTCTTAAGTCTATGATCCTAGGAGAAGCAAATATACCTTAACCAAAATCAGAGGTCATTTTGGAGAAGATGGACAGCGAAAAAGCTTAGACTAAGAACAACCCAGGATTCATAAAGAGAATAGCAGGAAAGACCATGAGCTCACCCCAAATCCCAAGGTTTATGATCTGAGGGTTTAAGTGATGCTGCTACTCTACATTTGCTTTGAAAGTAAAGAGAAGACCGCACTGGACCAGACAACTGAGGAACAAGGGGAGTGGGACAGGTCACCAGAATAAGACATAGCCCCTAACAGTGATATTGATTTGATTACTGTTCTCAGAATTGGAGGCAGAAAGGGAGGGAAAGGTGAAAGAAATGTGTAAACAGAGCCATGATCAAGATGGCCATTGAGCACCATGGTTTGTCAGGACTGGTCTAGATAAAGTGCGGAGCTATGTAGCACTTCACCAAGCCTGACAGAAGGGCATAGCATCTGGCAGGAGCAAGTTCTAACCATTTGGGACAGAGAGCTAGGCTGGAGAACCATGAAATGCCTTTCATGAGAGAAGATTGAGACACACTGAGATCTAGCCCCCAAGAAAACCACAATTAGAAGGGAGAGAGTCAGGAAGTGAGTAATAAAGAAAATGAGGAAGGAGGAGTAGGTGGAGAGTTAGAGACTGAAAGTACCAAAGATTTCAGGAAGAAGAAAACTCAAAGACCTTGCACCTTGATAAATCAATAGGGAAAGCAGTAACAACAGAAGGAAATATCGTCCTTCATTCAATATATCATATAATATAATGCAATATAATATAGCATTGTAATATATAATATGATGTAATATAATATAACATAATGTAACATAATTAATATAATGCAATATAATATATAATAATATAACCTAACATGTGATTTATATTATTAAATTTCTCTTTTTTCTTGAATCACTGTTATACTGCCTTGTCTGAATTTTAGTTGCGTTTGGCTCAAATAAAATAAGAAATGTTACCAAAAAAGAAACAAATAAACAGTAGATTAGGAACGCAAATAAACAACTGAAAGACAAGCTAGACTAAGAGAACCAAAAAAAAAAAATATTAAAAGAAAATGTGCTCAGTATGCAAGTAAAATATACTGAATTTAAAGCTAGGTATTGATAGATAGATAAAAACATGACAGGATAAAAGACAGGATAAAATACTCCATAATGAAGGAGATAATAGAAGAGAACTGTGAAGCCTAGAAAATGAAATTCCAATGGAAAAAGTTCACAGATGACCTCCAAAAAAAAAATCGAAGACTTCAAACCATAGCAAACCTAGTGGTTAAATTTAAGTTTAATTCAAAAACAAATTCTGCGGGCCATCATACAGAGGAAAAGACATTCAAATAGCACAGGACGATTCTGCACCCACTAGAAAAAGGAAGGAGTGGAATCATGTGTCCCAAAGAAAACTGAAGCTTATGGCTCACCATGCTGCCCAAGACGATCTGCAAATCTGAGCTTAAACATACAGAACAAAAGAACATGCAATAATAAAGAAGAGTTTAAAACATTTTTAGAAAAAAGCCAGAGCTGAAAAGAGTCTTTGCTTTTCTAACACCCCCAAATAACAGAATACAGGAAGAGTGAGTAAATGTGACAGTCAAGGATCGTAGTAGCAGCAAAGTGAAAACAGAGAGAACGTGAAGATTTTCTAAAGTTTTACATATGACACGTGGTTGAGGACTTTTTTCAATGTGTCAATCACTTGTACTGACTTTTTTTACCCCCTTTTTCCTCTCAAAAAAAGTACTATTTGCCATATGGTTCTGGGAGGGGCAGGAAGAGGGTTGCATGAGGTACTGTGGTGATGTAAGAAACAGAAAATAGCAATAAAAACTTATTTTTTAAAAAGGCAAGTAGAGAGAAGAAACATTTTAGAGGGTGTGTGTGTGTGTGTGTGTGTGTGTGTGTGTGTGTGTTTTAAAGACATAGGCAGGCTCAGGATGGGGTGGGGTCAGTGGGAGTGGCACTGAATTGGGATTTCAATCTGGGGACTCAGAAAGGCCCTTCTTTCTCATTTTCATCTAAGGGACCAGAGGAGACCTCCCCAGGGCTGATCTGGTAATGATGAGGAAGAAAGGGGAAGTGGGTGACTGGGAGACAAAGCAAGCTGTTGTGGCCTGAAGGAAGGACCTGGCCCTTTGAGAAGGTCACTGCAGGGAGTCTCTTGGAGTGGTTTTTCTTGGTTAATAAGAAATACTTGTTATGCTAATGAACATGACAATTAGAGTAAGGTGAACTGGTTTAATTAAGGGGCTCTTTGTGTGTGTCTCAGCATATATAAATATGTACATATATGTATATTATATGTATGTGCTTTCCTTTTGGTCTTAGCCTTGAAATAGGAACATCCTAACAGTGCCTTGGGAAAGCACACTGAGAGGGAAGGGGAAAGCCACAACTTTGGGTCGGTCAGCTGATAAACTATTTATTCTGTAAAAACCATTTTACTAGCAAGGAGAACTAAGAAGTCCTGAAATGCAGATTTCTTCCAAGAAACTTCTAGTTTTTTTTGGAGAAGTGATTTCTGCTCTATGGTTCTTACCTTTGGGGATGGGAAAGATGATAATAAAAAGAATTCTCACACACACATACACACATACACAAAACAGCAATGCAACCATAGTTATCATGGATAGTCATTTTTTCTGATATATTGATCAAGTTTACTGATTTCTTTTCTTAATTTTTTTTATATAAAATATGACTTTCCAGGAGGTGGGGGAAGTATAGCAGGAGGAACCTAGGGGACAGAAAAACAAAAGAAATCAATGAAAATCTGCTAAAAAATAATGATAATTATTGATGTTGATATAGCAAGTTTAAGTCTGAAAATTGCATTATGAGACTTTAGCTCATTTTATCCTTCCAACAGTCCTGGAAGGTGGGTACCACAGATGGTATTATACTAATTTTGTAGAGAGGGAAATTAGGGGTGGATTGTACTAGAAGGACCAGATATGTCAAGTAACAAAAAATTTTCCTTGGTCTTTTGAGGTATTTTTAAATTCCCATGCTTGGGATTTTCAATAGCAGTGGTATGGGGGATGGGCTAAGCTCACACGTTAGTGAATTCAATTCATTCCTTCTCACCCTCTCAGAATTCTCTGGATACCTCATCAAGATTCACCCTCTTAGTATATACCTAAACTTCTTTTCTAAGCTTGCTGCTTATGGCTAAAGACATTTATTTATAAGGCTTCCTTTTGGGTCAAATGGCAGCTGTTTAGTGTGTACAGAAAGACTCTTCTGACTTAAGTCCCCAGGTTGTTTATGTTTTTGTCTAGTGTTTAATCATTAAGGGTTTAGTTCTTCCAGTGCTGGTCTGCATTGATATCCCTGGGAACAAAACACATATTTTGTTCAGTTTATCCTGCTTTGTTTAGAGGAGGATAGTCTTTATGTAACACCCATACTGTGCCCAGGCTCTCTGGCAGGCAATATTGAAACACAGAGATTTGCTTGATTGTCACGGATGAAGTTTTTCTGCTATGGTTCCTTCATCTTCCCGCGAAATACCTTTTTCCACCAAAAAATGAATCTCTGCTAATAATATACCCAACAAATCTTATTGAATACAACCAAGAAGGGGAAATCCACTATTTCTAGAAACTTACCACTTTACTTTGGGGTCCCTCTAATTGACGATGATTTGTCTTAATATCACACCCAGTGGCCTCTCTGTAAAAATCCACCCATTACTCCAAGTTCTGTTCTCTGGAACAAAAGAGAACAATTCTAGTCCCTTTTCCACATGACAGTTCTTTAAATATTTAAAGAACTTTATTTCTTGTCCCTCCCAAGTCTTTTTTCTAAACCAAGCATCCCCATTTCCTTTGGAAGATCCTCATGTGATATGGACTCAAAGCCTTTGACTGTTTTGTTTTGTTTTACCAATATAAAATCTTTAATAACCATTTTGTTTTGTCTTGCTTTTTTTGAACATTCCCTAGTTTATCGATGTCTTTCCAAACTTAGCACAGTATCCAATACAAAATCTAGCAAGGTGGAAATCAAATGAGACTACCACATCCCTGTTTCTGGGAGCTCTACTTTCTCTTAATACAACCCAAGATTGCATCCATTTTGGTGACTGTCTCACACAGCAAACTCATATTGAGTTTATAGGCCCCCCCAAAAAACCGGTCATTTTCAGAGCAAATGCTAACTAACCATACCTCCCCCATTATATACTTTATCTAGGGCTCTCACTCTACACTGTCATTGCCCCCCCCAAAATAAACACCCAATAAATTAAATGACATTCAGATAAAGGATCCTGAAGTCTCCCAAACTTCGTACCTTCTTTCTTCTAATAAGCATCCTGGCCTAAAAGACCTCAAGCTGAAAAGCATGAACATCTATTATTCTAGGAGCATCCCAGCCAACCTGAGAGGTTTTTCAAGCCTGAGTCTCTTGTCAAGTCCTCTGGGAAAAGTTTCACAAGTATCAGGGTATCTTTGTGCTACATACAAGGGAACTCCCCAAATATTCAACCAACAAGAATCTTCCATTCCAAAAAATGAAAGCAGGCAGGGTTTCCCAAAAGCCGTTGTTCCCATGCATATAAGTCTTCCAAATGTCCCAGACCTTTGTAGGAAGTAAAACACATTGGGAGGTGTATATTTTTGCATGACTTCCATTTTTACTTTCATGTGTTCACTAGGGCAAACCACAACCATTAAAATGGTGATACTGTAGATGAAGGCATTAGGTTGAAATGTCATTGGTCTTGCTTCCCATTTTTGAAGGGTAATGAAGGAAGCTATTTACTTCCCAGTGCTGTGATTTCCTTCGCGCATCCATATGCACACAGTAAAGAGCATCCACCTGAAATGCAAAACAAAAAAAAAAAATGGAGTACTCAGTTTCACTTTAATTCCTGTGGAATTAATGACAATGTATTTTACTTGCAAATGGTGGCAAAAACTGAGATAATACCTGTGGGGAGAGGGAATGTAACCTGTCCTTTTACTCATTAAATCATGCATTCCCTCTCTGATGAAATGTTTAGTTGCTCATAGCATCAGTTTACTTTAGGGACACTTGAAAGAAAACAAACCATAGGCTGTTATTTCTCTGTTTTTCTGCAGACTGACAGAATAGCAAACCTTACTTGAAGGGGCCATTCGAAAGCACTTACTGCTCTGCTACAGCACTGCTCATTTCTGTGTTTGTAAATCTTAATAAATATGAATTCTTGCTGTTGATGATACTATTCTATAGTGTTTCTAAAACTTAGAATGTTGCAGTTCAGCCCTTTCAGTCTTGTCTAAGTCTTTGTGTCCCCATTTGGGGTTTTCTTGGCAAAGATATTAGAAAGATTTGCCATTTCCTTGTTCAGTTCATTTGACAAATGAGGAAACTGGGGCAAACATGGTGAGGTGACTTGCCCAGGTTCACATGACTAGTAAGTCTGTCTGTCTGAGGTCAGGGCTTCCTAACTCCAGGGTCTGTGCTCTATCCACTTCACCACCTAGATGTCCTCTAACATTATACATCTGCATGATTGAGAAAACTTAGTTCAGTATGTCCATTCTTATGTCCATTCACTGTTATGACATCTGAGTTTTTATTAAGTTGATCGTAGGCTCCTAGATCTAGCAATAGAAGGATGTTCATAGGCCATCTAGATTAATGCCTTCATTTTTACACATGAGGGATCAAGGAAGTTAAGTGGTCTGCCCAAGGTCACACTGGTAGCAAAACAACACCAACAAAATAGCAGCAACATTGCCTAGCTCTTTAAGGTTGAAAAGATAATATACACACACACTTGCACATATATACACACACACATACACACACACATATATATATGTATATATATATATACACACACATATGTATATATTTCTCAAATATATATATGTGTGTATGTATATGTGTATATATACACATACACTCATACATATGTATGTACATATAAAATCTCATCTGAGCCTCACAGGTAGGTGCCATCGTTATCCTTGTTTTTATAGATGAGGAAACTGAGACTGAAATTGAGACTGAAAGAGGTTAAGAGTTGCAATCTAATATAAGGCAAATTTTAAATTCAGATCTTCCTGACTCCAAGTCAATCTACTATGCCGTTATCTACCTCCTAATCATCGAACATGGCATTTGAACTCAGATCTTCTCACCGAATTGCCAAGGTTCTTTCCATTATACAGCATTACCTCTTGATTTTTCAATTATGGTTACAATTAATATCTCTTTTTAAACCCAAAGAAGATGAGGAAGGACAGATGTCATTATCCCTCCTTCATAAACGGAAGAAACTCGGGCACTGAAAAATTAAGTGGCTCATCCAGAGTTAATTGGTATAGTTGAGGCTAGAATCTAGGTCTCCCTTAATCCGTAGCCTAGACTTTTTTTCTCTAACCTCTCTAGGGAGAAAGGAGTATAGAATAAAGAACCTTATGTTAGGTGTCTGGAGACTGAGGTCCTAGATGGAGCTCTGCTGCTAATTAATAGTGAATCAGACCAACCTTTTAACTTCCCTGGGACTGAGTTTCTCTTCTCCCAGGGATTACCAAAAACCAGATCAGAGGATTAATCATATTTGTTGCAAGAAGGTAGTGTTGCAATAATGACATTATTGTAAGAATTGATTGTGAATTCTGCTGAGAAGGGAAAGTCCAGTCAAGTTCAAGGGTCTGGTAAATGAATGAATGTTGGTATCTTGTAGCTCCAAGGTTTTCAGTGTTTTTGATAAGGTTATACTCAAGTCTCTCAGAATATACTTCCATAAATTAAGGGTCATTAATCTAAGTGTCCATCTTGAAGCTGAAACATTAGAGTAATTTAGGGTGGTCTTGAAAGGAGATAGCATCTAAGATCACTAATCCTTTCAAATTGTAAGTTATAGCCTCTGCTAGAGACAGTGTCAACTGTGACTTTTGTTCCTGGTTTGGTTGGATGGGTTTGAAGTGTAATATAAGATTTTTCATCAGGGATCCTTTCTTTTAGATCCTATTTGGATGCAAGATTTTTTTTTACTTGAGATGAAAGGAAAATAACACCAGGAGAGGTTTATGCCTCATCTAGGAGAACAGTAGAAACTTCCCATGATTCAAACCCAAATTGTTTTATTTATTGTCTGTTTTATTGTCTATTCATTTATTGTTTGTTATATTCACTTATTAAAATCCAAGGAAGGGGAGAAGGACCTCAAGGTGAGATTTAGCCAAAAGGAGATTTGTTTTTAATTTCAATTAACATTTTTTCTCCTTCCCATCCCCTTTGCTACCCTCTGATAGAAGGGATGGAGAGATAGAGGAAGGAAGGAAGGAAGGAAGGAAGGAAGGAAGGAAGGAAGGAAGGAAGGAAGGAAGGAAGGGAGGGAGGGAGGGAGGGAGGGAGGGAGGGAGGGAGGGAGGGAGGGAGGGAGGGAAAGAGAAGGAAGGACAATACCCACATAACAAATAGGCTTAATCAGGCAAAACAAAGTTCTCTAACGATTGTATCCAAAAATGTGTCTTATTTATTTTTAAATAAATGTAAATAATTTATTAGATTATTTAGTACATCACCTCTATGTCAGGAAGGGAGGTGAAAATTAAAGAGTTTCTGACAAAGTGGTTTCTTAAATAGAGGAATAAGTTACCGGGAAAAGTTATGACATTTCTTTTCCTTGAACTCTTAAAATCATGGATTGGCTATTACCATATATCCAAAGTAGTTTAGAAATAGTCATTCCTGGCTACAGGGGTAGAATCCATGACCTTTTGATGCCTTTAGATTCACTTTTGGCTTTGATAACATTGAGAAAGCTTATCAGGATGTAAAGTATTAAGTTCAGAGGAGAAAAGTGATCTCTCCTTGTCTGTGAACACACTACATGAAAGGGAATGATACAAACAGTCTAAATTTAGCTAACTTGATTCATGAGTATCCCACATCCATCTGAATGCACAGCCAGCGAAGTCTGACAGGAAGGTTAGACACACTCAGTTATTAAAGAAGTCATTTCTTCTTTGAATGGTAAGTCCGATTTGCCATTATTATGCATATTGGATATTATTATGTTCATCAACATGCTCTTAAGCTCTCAGGGCAAGCTAGAGTTGGTCACTGGTTGCTTTGTTCATTAGCACCTGACTAAAGAAGAGGTGACTGATTTGCCTGGGAAAATCAATATTAGAAGGAACATCTCAGGAGCCCCAATCCCACACTTGGGATATATTAGTTCAGTCAGTTATTAGAGAACCATTAACAGTGCTTTGCAAAATGCATGAAACCATTTTCATTCATTGCTTCTCACTTAGACCCTAAGATGATTGGGATTTATGCCTATTTTTTAAAAGCAAGGGCAGTTCCCAGCCTTGGATCCTAGGCTGAGCTTTGGATTTCTCAGCCAAGGTGCCTACCACTCTCTTCTCTAGGAAGAGTTCTGAGAGCTGCTGATGGGAGATTGTTGGATATTTGATGAAGGGAGCACTTTCATTTAGTGCCCCTGGGGCTCTCCTTACAGGAAAGGTAGATGGCACCTACAGAGCAAAGACTTTAACTTCCCTAGGTTTTAGTTTCCATATCTTTAAATGGGGTTAGACTGGATGACCTCAGAGGTTCTTCCAGCTTTATTTCTATGCTATTATGCTTAGATAAAACTCACACCTAGGCTATACTGGGCCACAGCCATTTAGAGGGGGAATTAGTCAGGGTATAAGGTTTCAATAATTCATGGATCTTAGATGGATAGCTGGAAGAGACCTCAGAGGCCATCTCACCCAACTCCCTCCTTTTAAAGTAGAGGAAACAGACCCATATTTCTTTTTCCAGTTTCTGTTACTATGATTCTGGTACCTGAAAATCCAATCCTGAATTCTCCAGAAAAGTGCCCTAATTTTTAGTGACTAAAAGAATTTATAAAGTGAAATTAGGAAAAACTCACATATGATTCTTTCTCTAAATAAACATTTTGCTCTCTTTCTCTTACCGGGCTACAATACAACACCTCACCCATCTCCCAAGAAAAGGATTAATCAATAGGTCACTCTAGAATATACAGGAACATTGAGAGTGCTGTGCAGTGACTGGAGTCTAAATTCCACCTCTGATATTTACTAGGTGTATGACCTTGGGTGAGTCACTTCATTTCTCTTGGTCTCAAGTTTTCTTATTTGTATAATGAGGAGGTTAGACTAAGCCCCTTACAGCTCTAGCTCTGTGAGCCTGTGACCCTATGAAATTGGAGTCCAAAAAGACTGGGTTCTGATTCTGGCTTTGCCACTAACTGGTTTTGTGGCCTCCCTGAGACTCAGTTTTCTTATGTGAACATAGAAAATAATAGTACCTTCCTTTTCTGCATCATAGAGTCATGAGGAACAAATGAGATAAACCATATGAAAACATTGTTACCTGGTCAAGTGATATTTGAGTGAATGTCATTATGATTATTTTTTAATTATATGGAATTAGAATTTCTGAATCAAAAGCATCAGAAAACAATCTCAAATCAGAAGCTGATTTTGCCATCGGAATATAAGATCATAGATATAGAGCTATGGGGGACCCAGAGACAATCTGCTCCAGCCCCCTTCGTTTTATAGTGGAGAAAACTGAGTGGGGTGAGGGGGTCTCTGTTGGGACCATTGAAGCATTTGTTGAGCTTCTGAAATAAATATGGACAAGGGGCTGCATGGTATTTTGTGAGTTTAAAGAAGAATTTTTTAATAGAATAATTGAACCTCAAAGATAGAGTAGACCTCCAAAGCCATCAAATCCAATTCCTTACCTTAAAAGGAATGTCTTATAATATCCCTTGCAAGTGATCATCCTATTTCTGTAATTCTATAATGCCTGTATGAAATTTATAATGCAAATTTGAAATGCAGTTTTGTATTCATATTGATCCACTTGCATATACTGCATCTGTTTAAGGACTTCCAAAGGTATAAATAGAGATTGTATTTGTCAACTTAGAATCTGCTGATAATGACCGCTTAGGAAACGAATTCCTCATACGAGATCCTACTTAGTTATTTTTTAAATTACTATTTTTTTTGTTTTTATGATGTAGCTGGGTGGCATGATGGATAGAGTGCTGGACCCAAAATCAGGAAGACCTGAGTTCAAATAAGACCTCCTACACTAGCTGTGTGATTCTGTGCAAAGCATCTAATCTCTCCCTCAATTTTTTGAACTGATGATTGGAGATTACCTTGCATGGTTGTTGGGAGAATCAAGTGAGATAATATTTGTAAAGTGTTCAGCACAGTACCTTGCACACAGTGCTTGTTTCTTCCTTCCTTCCTTCCTTCCTTCCTTCCTTCCTTCCTTCCTTCCTTCCTTCCTTCCTTCCTTCCTTCCTTCCTTCCTTCCTTCCTTCCTTCCTTCCTTCCTTTCCTCTCCTTTCTTCCCTCTCCTTCCCTCTCCTATCCATTGAGCCACTCCTTGTAACAAAGAATAAAAAAGATTTGGTACGACTAACAATCCATCAGCAATGTCTGACAGCATACACTATGCTGTATACCCAGAGATATCCCTTTCCTCCCCTCCCTTGACCTCTCTAAAGATGATACATTTTCTTGTTTCTTCTCTAGGATTAAGCTTGGTCATTATTACAACCTGACATATTTTTGCTTTTTTTTCTTCCTATTCTTTCCATTTACGTTGTTATAATCATTGCTTACATTCTTTCCTGGTTCTAGTCGCTCTGCTGTGCATTAGTTCAGATGTCTATTCGTGCTTCTCGGAATTCTTTATATACATCACTCTCATAGTTCAGTTATGTTCTATTGCATTAATAGCTGAAGTTTTGGGTTTTTTTAAGCCATTTCCTAATCAGCGGGTATCTCCCTTATTTCTGTTTTTATTTTTTTGTTTTTTGGTTTTGGGTTTTTTTGCTGCCACAAAAAAATAGCAGTGCCATTACTATTTTAGATGTATTCAACTTTTCTTTTTGTCTTGGACTTCCTTTGGATATTACCCTTAGCAGTCTCTGCCTTCTCAAAATTGAAATTCTCCCCACTTATACCCTTTGCTCTTGGAAATTTAGTAGAAGAGAATTCATTGATAGGTTATTTTGAGTTGATTGGATGTTGCATTGATAGCTTTTTAATGAGCGAGGCCCATATGGTTCATTGTGTAGCCGAAGAGCCACACCCTTGGTTATTAGTGGATATCTCCACGCACAGCTCCAAAAGCGTTTCCTGTCACTTAGTGACTGACTATGGATTATCCGTTAAGAATGCTTACAATAGACCCACTCTAGTTTTTAGCCACTTGATAAGCATACTCTATTGTTTTAGGGGTGGTATCACATAGTTTCTAGCCTCTGTGTCATCACAGTCTCTGTTATATTTAATTACATAGGAACTGAAAGGCTTATGCTTCCCTGTCAGAAACAGGCTATTATTTTCCAGTGAAAATGGAGTGTACTTAACAGTTTTTGACCTGGGATCCCCAGAGAGCGTGCTCCTGATTCCTTAGCAGAAGGAATATGTGCAAGCTGAAATAACTAATCATATCTCCATCCAGGTGTGACTAAGTGAGAGTCCACCTTTAGAGTAATGAAAAAATTCCATTTTTTGTGGTCTTTCTACTGTGAGTTTCAAGAACGCGGGTCCATCATAAAACTCGGTCTGTGTTGTGAGCTTCAGTCCTACAATCTGAGCAGAAAATAATAGACCTTCACCTACCTAGAAATCGAAAACTCAGTATAGCTCAGTGGTCTCCAATTTGTGGGCCAAATGAGTCTCCAAGCCTATAAGCCCTCAGCTTCTGAAGAATGATTAACTTCTCACATGTTACTATTTTTCAAATGTATGTTCAGGTATCATGGCCCAGTGGAGAGTTGGCTTCAAAGACCTAGGAAGACCTAGATTCTGGTCCAACCTCTGACACATTCTAAATGTGTAACTTTGGATAAGTCACTTATCTCTCAGTGCTGTAGGTCAGAGGCATCAAATATGCAATACTCCCAAGTTCTGCCCCAACCAGATTAAAATGTAGTTGAAAAGGAGTCAACAAAATAAATAAAAAATACAATGGAATGTAGATAATGTTAATATGTGGTTTTCTAAGTCAGTATGTGCTCAACAGGGATCCTTGGGGATAGTTTAGTGGCTTGTTTCTCTTTGAGTTGACACCAGTGATCTAGGTTAGTGCTTCTTAAACTATAGACCACATATGGGGTCTTAAAAAATTTAGCAACTATAAAAGGTTTTTGAATGTGCAACAACCAAAATTAATTGAAAAATCAAATGAGTAAAGCTAATCTTCATTACAGCCTTGGTTCTGAACACAAAGCATGTACCCTTTGTACTATGCATGCCTTCAGGCCATGCAATGCCAATGAATGCTGCTGAAAGGGGTCACAAGTGTAAAAAGTTTAAGAAGCCCTGATCTAGGCAACTGGCTGAGATTGTCAGTTGTATAGGATATGCCAATGGGCATTGGTAGAAGGAATTTTCTCGTCCAGGGGTTCCCTTTATCAGATTAATCACAGGTCCAGCACTCTCCCTATTCCTTTGTTGATGCTACTAGAATTAAATACAAAATCATCTTAAAGATCTTTTTCGCTGCATGTTTTATTAACCAGTAGATACTATCTGCTAGAAGTGTGTGAATTTTTTTTTTAATGTTAGAAAAATGAGGCCTCCTCAAAAAAGTTGGAAAGTATTGCTGGAGTTCATATATACTAGCTACATATAGACTGACCCTCTATACTACTTTTCTACCTTGCTTCTTTTTGGGTACACCCTCCCGCTCCTTTTAGCTCCCTTTCTGTAGTCTCTCTCCATTAGAATTTAAACTCTATGAGAATAGGAACTACATGTCTTTTAATTTTATTTGCATTCCCAGGGCTTGCCCTGTCACCTGCACTTAGTAGGCACTGAATAAATGCTTTATCTAATCTATTGATATATACCCTAAACCCTATTCCCATCTTATTCTTATCCCCTCTACCCATAAATAACCAACTTTTCCTTTATAAGATTTTGTACCAAAAAAACCCCATCAAACCTGTGTCTATGTCTCACTAGGACAGCAAGGTGGTGCAGTGGGAAGAGTGCTGGACCTGGAATCAGGAAGTCTCATCTTCCTTGAGCTCAAATCTGGCCTCTGACACTAAATGGGTAACCCTGGAAAAGTCAATTAATGCTGTTTGCTTCAGCTTCCTCATCTGTAAAATAAGTTTGGGAAAGAAATGGCAAATCACATTATCTCTGCCAAGAAAACCCCAAATGGGGTCATCGAGAGTTGGACACAACTGAAAAATGACTGAATGGCCCACTATTTTTGTCCATTATCAATGCGAAAAAGACCTTTGATCCTTACAACAACTTTGTGATATAAATATAAATAACTCAAGTATCCCACTATCATCATCTTGTTTTCCAGCTGAGGAAACAGTTTTAGGGAGTCTAGGTGACTTGCTCAGGGACACATAATTAGTTAGTGTCAGAGGCAGGGTTTGAAGTAAGGTCTCTCTGGATTTAGTCCAGTCTACCACATTGTTTTTCCATCAGCACCCAAGGAGACCAAGCAGAAAGAGAAGATGTTCTTGTGAAAATTTGTTGTCATTATCTGGAAAACACGCATAGCAAGCAGCATTGTATTCGTGTAGAAAGATCAGAATTTTGTCTTTGAGTTGGTCTTTCAAGGCAGAATTCTGAACTTCATCAAAAAACACAGTTTGAACACTAGAAAAAAGTGCTTTAAAAGGAAACTGCTGCTCATAAATAAATGCTCAGATCTTTGACAAAACTGAGTTTGAGAAGACTTTTCCATTTCCTTACCGTTTTTTTTGACTCTCCAGAAAAAGGATAGGTTTTACACCTAACACCTTGATGTTGAAGATTCAGCGGCATTAGATACATAAAAAGGGGAAGGAGGGGGAGAGGAGGATCTAAAGACCCCATTCCATTCTTAAGAATAAATATAGTTTAAAATATCAGGAAACTGAGAAGATTAAGGGTATTATAGCTGCCATTCATGAAGGTGTTTTGTTCATACTTCCAAATAGCAATCTGGTGAGATAAGTTGTAGGTAGCTTTAAATACAGGGCTATTACAATACACTTTAGTTCCTGAGAGAAGTAGAAAGACTTCCAGGTATTAATTTACCTGGGGTGCTGCTGCCTGGAAGACGTCGTAATTTATCATATTTACCCAACATATAAGAAATAAAAGAAGTCACTGGCCAAAAAGCTGTGAGATTTCAGCATTTGGTTCACTCTGTGGGAGAATGATGATCGTCAGTAATGAGAACTGTATCAAAGGATCCAATGAGATAATGTATGCAAAGTGCTTTGTGAACCTTAAAGCTACTGAAATGAATTCATTTAGCAAGTATGTATTAAGTAGCACATGGACACTTCGTTAGGTGCTGGGAATATAGAGACAAAAATGAAACAATCCTTACTCTCAAGGAGCTTCTTTCTAAGTTATAAATGTCAGAGTTTATTTATATTGGATCTTCATATGGAAAGTTTGACCAATGAAATGAGTTCCCTCTCCTTTCCATCCAGCTAAAGTGATAAGTACCAGAATAAGCCCATATCCTTGGAATAGTTTATACCATACTCTAGGCAACTAAATCAACTTTGAGATTTTATTATTTTTTCTGTTCATTTTAAAATGAATTGACAGTTTTCTGTACTGAGCAGATTCATCCAGCCCTGACACACAAAGATAGTTCGGTCAGAAGGTTGGGTGAGAGACGAGGTTGTAAAGGGCACTAGGCTTATAACTGCCTAAAGTAGAGTGGCCAAGTGTATCTGATAGGAGAACTCTCAGGAGCATATGCCCAACTTACTATTTATTTGTATCCAGGGTACTTCATACAGTGCCTGGCACATAGTTGCCACTAAAAGTGCTTTCTGATTGGTTGATTTGAAAGCTTGACCTGAGAGAATGGGACTGCATATGACTTGGTGTTGGTTTTCATTCTCAGAACCACCATACTATATATATACTTACTCCACTAAAAATAAAAAGTAAAATTAAAAAGTTCATTTTTATTCCTTTGAATATAGTAGACAATAAATACTCATTGATTTGAATTCCCATAATTTGAAAGCTCATATTTATGATAAGTCCATTCAGTTGCATCAATTTAATATTGAGTTTCAATCTAGTAGGTCTATTATAGGAGCCTTAGCAGTTTCCTGGGCCCGGAGGGCATGGAACTTAATGCAGTATCCCAATTGGTGCATGTTGTTGCGTTTGTCCATGAGTACCATGACATCAAGACGATGACGTGACTTGCAGGTGACTTCGATTTAAGTGAGGGAGGGCTGTGCAAGGTCACCAGCCTCACTTTCTTCTCTGATCCCAATTGGCTGCAGAGAAACCAAGAAAGACTTCTTTCAAGAATCTTATGAGCAGACCACAGGGGGTGAATTTATAAAAATAACAATATTGTAAAGACAGCTTTGAAAGACTTAAGAACCCTAATCAATACATTGCTCAATCATGATGCCAAAAGAGGCATCATGAAACAGGCTACTCATCTCCTGATGGAGAAGTGATAAAATCTGAGGGCAGATTAAGACCTTTTTTTTGGACATGGTCGATGCAGGATTTTGTTGTGGTTGACAATATATTTTTTTAATGACTTTTATTGTTCTTGATTTTCTTCTAGGGAAGGAGAGGGGGTTGGGAGGTAGAAAAGGCAGATCTTCACTTGAAGAAGTAACATGTTTTCCCCAAAGGTAGAATATAGTGTGCTAGAAAGTGTCTGCTCTGTCACCAGCTCTTCACATGACTTTGGGCAAGTTCAACAACGAACTAGTCAGTTAGTGACTAGTATTTATTAAGCACTTACAAGCACTAGGGATTCAAAGAACAGCCAACAAAGGAAACAAACAAACAACAGAAACAGTTCCAGATCTCAGGGAGCTCAGTCTCAGGGGATGGACAAAATTCTGACAACTGTGCCCACACAAGATACAGACAGGATAAATTGGAGATAAACTCAGAGGGAAAGCATTAAGATTAAGGAGGGCTGGGAAAGGCTTCTTGCAAAAGGTAGAACATTAACTGAAACTTAAAGTAAATCAGGAAAGCCAGAAAGTACAGATGAAAGGGAGAACATTCCAGGGGTGGTGGACAGTTAGGAAGAACAGTGGGAGCTGGGCAGGGAAAATATCATCATTGCACAGATTCTAGCCCAGAAGAGGGTAAGATGTGAGACTAAACAGGCAGGAGAAGGGTCCTGGTCTTTTAGATGATTTCACAACTGATCCTGGATGCAATAAGAAGCCACTGAAGTCTGTTGAATAAGGGAGCGATATAGTCAGACCTGCATTTCAGAAAGATCATTTGACAGTTGAGTATGGTTTGGGTTAAAGTGGGGAGAGACTTGAGGCGGGCAGAGCAGATCTGGAATATCACTGGAAATCATGAAAAAAAGGCAGTTTTGAAGGAAGAATCACATTTCCAAACATCATCATCATCATCATCATCAATCATCATCATCATCATCATCTCTCTCTCTGTATATATATATATATATTATAGATAGATATAGATATATCTATCTATACAGAGAGAGATATATAGGTATACATGTATATACATATATACACATACCACACACAGCATATGTGCATATATGTGTTTATATACATATATACACAACCACATATGGATGTATGTGTATACAGTTATAGTTAAAAAGCAAGAGTCAACACATCTACTTGATACTGGTTAAAAAGAAAACAGTAGACCGACAAACCAGATTAGACAATGAAGAATATGAAGTAATGGAACTTTCAGTAACCCAGTGTTTAATAAACCAGAAAACACAAATTACCTAGAAAAGACCTCCCTACTTGATAAGTCTTGATAAGAACTGCTGGAAAAGCTGGAAAGTAGCCTAGCAGAAATTAGCCTTAGACCAATGTAATACATCATATTCTGCACTAAATCCAAAATAGACATGAGAAGTACATATTGTCACACCTAAAAAAAATTAGAAGAGAAGCAGATCATATATATACATATGTATGTAAATATATACATGTATATACACACCTTTCACAGATAAGAATATGGATGAATTCTTAAATAAACAAGAGAAAGAGGTGATTTTGAAAATAAAATAGATGATTTTGATTACATGAAATTGAAGTTTTGCACAAACAAAATGAACACATTGAAGATAAAAGAGATCCTTAGTACGTATACCTATGACATGAGACACTTTTGTAGATAGAGTGTTGCACTCAGCCAAGACAATATGAGTTAGATAGAGCCCTGCCTCTGATAAGTACCCTGGCTGTCTCTCTGTGCCTTGGGTCTTCTCTAAAACTACAAACTTCGAAACAATTGCTAATGTGCATTGAGAGAGGGACTTTCCTCATCAGGAAAATTCAGAACCCAAAAAAATCACAAATCCTCACCAAAACATAATGCTTAACACAGGAAGTTAGTTCATCTATATGTCTGAATATCCTGATACACAAAATGAAGTGGATGAGCTGCATAAGATCTAAGGTATATAATTCTATCACTCTGTGAAAACGTTTCATTAGAAAGGTGTTTGTGTGTGGGAGGGAAGAGGGACAGGAAATTCAAAGCTTCTCAGACCTAAGTGAGGCATTGAAGTTCAGCAAGGAACTATACCAGGAGGTATAGGCATAGGTGTAAGTAGTAGGTATGGTGAAAATATAAAACAATGAAAAGGTGGGATGGGAAAATTCACAGACAAAGACATTTGAACTGGCCTGGTCCATTCTGTTCTTCCAATTATCGTAAGATTTCTCTTAGTTCTTCTAATGCTTTCAAACGTAGGATTTGAGTGGATAATGTAGTGGGAGATTTAGAGACAGAAAAGAAAAACCTGAAAACTTGTCTCCTTCTTTATTTGCCATTAATCCAACTCTATAGAAAAATATTCCAGCTCTAGAAATTAACATAGCAACTGTCTGTTAATCTCCTCTCACACACATAAAGTATAAACTCTTTTGTTCCAAAGTTTGTTTTCAGATTTCCCTGAATTATTTCTTTCTTTAAATAGTAAATCACCACACCTACTTTTGTTTCAATATTCAAGCTTTTTTTGTGGCTATTGGGACCCAAGAGGCATTGGGATTTTGAAATTGGAAGGGATTGCAGCAGTTTCTCTGTATGAATGAGTTCTGAAGAATGAATTCTCTGTCATATAGCCTCCCCCAAAAGTGATCTGCAAGCCTTTTTATGGAGTCCCCCAGTTTTAGGTGGGATGTGGCAAACAATGCAGCTTAAGAGGAAATATCAAAGAACCCTGGGAGAGAGACAACAGAGGCCTGTCTAGCCTGTGCTAGACAGCCAGACTTCCTCCACCACCACCTCCACCTGCTAAGTGGAAATGTACTCCAGTGCTTGTTTCTAAAGCCACCGCTACTGAAGACCTGGGTCTTCCCTAAAGTCTGCTTTCCGCTAGGGTCTTTGGCATTGCCAAATGGTCTTACATTAGAAACAAATATGGTTGTGTCAATGGAAACAATAGTAAATAAAATATTTTTATCAGATGTTTTAGTCCTGTACTCCAAGGGCCATTTTTTAGTTGTTAAGGTTTGACTCTTCATGAACCCTCTTGGAGTTCCCTTGGCAAAGATACTAGAGTGGTTTGCCATTTCCTTCTCTAGCTTGTTTTACAGATGAGGAAACTGAGATGTTTCCTCAACGTTTAAGTGACTTGCTCAGAGTAACATAGCTAGTAAATGTCTGAGGCCAAATCTATCCACTGAGCTACCTAGCTATCCTAAGGGCCATAGAACCTTTCTGTTTACTTGTAGCTGATTCGTGTGTTGTCTCCCTCTTTAGAATGGAAAGCTCCTTAAGGGCATGGATTGTCTCTGATTTTCTAATTGTACCCTTGGAATTTAGCACATACCTTGACAGTGCTTAATAAATGCTTTTTCATTCATTTCATTCATTTATTAGAATACTCACCACTTTATGTACTTTTAGAACATTTAGAACAACCAATTTTTTAGAATATTTAGAACAGCTAAATTTAAAGAAATTTTCCTTATATGGAACAGGAATTTCCCTTCTTAAAATTACTATCTGGGGCATTGTCGCAGTTTTAAAGAGGAAGAAACCAAGGTGGAATAATTCGTGTGACTCACTTGCCTCACTTACTATGCCACTAGTAAGGCCCAGAGAGTGAACCCAGACCTTCCTCAGTCCAAGCTCAACTATCTATCCACTATTGCTCCATCTGTCCAGTCTACAAAAAGTCCTGGAGACATCAATGTGTCTGGAGACAGTCATGTGAAATAAGCGGATGAATGTATAGAACATCTGAAACTGAGAGGGACCTCAGAAATCCAACCCCTTCACTCTGTGGAGGAAGAAATTGAAGCCCAGAGACAATTAATTAGTAATGGCTTTAAATGGCACATTAAGAAGTTAGTATTTTATCCTAAAGGCAACGGGGATCACAATCAGGCCCTTACCTTGGGCCAACAAATGAACAACAGCTCTTTAATGAGTTTTTTCAAAAAGAAAATTAAAAAAAAAACTCAGACTATATTTAATCTAGTGGAAATATTCTAAGGCCACTGGAGCCATACATGACCTATCTTTGTGTGGAATTCAATATAAAGTGGGTCTAAGTTGAACTCAGTCCAAAGAGGTTTATTTTTAGAAGTACTAAGACTTTGTTATAGCAGTGATCTGACCCGGAACCCCTGTGTCTTAGAATTACCCCGAGGCTCACATTCTAAGGGGCTTCCCTGCTAGTGACATTGAGGACTCTTGGGAATAATATTTTAACAACGATAATAACATATTTCATCCCAAAGTTTCAAAGATCTTAAACCGATTAACTTTCCTCTTTAGCTTAATGTGTCTCAGCATACAGAGACCATCCCAGAAATATGCTGGTTTTGGAGCCATTGGTGACTTTCAATTGAGATTCTGTTAGTCATGTTGTTTAATAATCTGGAGCAAAGGGATAAGTGTTAGGATCTAGGATCTGAGGTCAGAAGATTCTCTATCATTATGTTCCAAAATACTCCTCTTGAGAATTAATATGTTAACATGGGTCTGAGATAAAGACTTGGAGTCAGGAAAGTAGAAGTTCCGATCTCATCTCTGAGACGTAGTCGCTATCTGACTATCTGGTCATAGGTTTGTCATTCAATCCCTGTGAATTTAGTTTGTAAAATGGAAATAATATCTGTGGCATCTACCTCCGAGAGTTATTGTCATGCTTAAATGAGAGCATGTGAGCGCAACACTTCTCAACCTATAAATTGCTACATAAATTAACAGAACTGAAAAGCTCACCATCAACATGACAGTAATTGATACATACCTTCACAATTCCTGTTTGAGTTTGAGAAAAATGGTTTCGAGTTAGAGAATGTTGAAAAGGATCTCAGAGATTGTCTAGTCATGCCAACTGGGTGGTTTGACACAGGCACTAAAAGGTGAAGCGACATTTTTCAGGATCTTAGAGTAGACAAACAGAAATCAGTTCTCCCGACTTAAGAGCTGGTGTTTTTCTATCTAAGCTAATATAGCTTATGGGTATTATTTTCCACATGGATGGGTGAAATCATGGTCTTTTAATATATTATAACATATTTAGCATGTTATAACATGTAACATATTATGTGAAGTATTGCTTTCTATTAATGTTTATTGCCGATATAGTCTTTAAGTTACATCACGGGTCAGGTAAACTTCTATTAGTCTAGCCTGTTAACCTAACATATTTTGGGGGAAATATTTTCAAGGTTCTGGATGACTTTTGGAATACAATCAGTTTGTAAGTCAGGGGCTGAGTGTACTAGAAATGTTATTTTAAAACTTGCTCTTCTAGAGAGGACCATCATATCTCTACCATTCATGATACTTGTGGGTCAAAGTTTGGGGTGTTTTCTCCAGTTTTCTGAATTTGCCCATCTGTCAGCAAAATGTTCTGATGTCTTCCACGTTATGAAAAGATTCATCTGGATTTAAACCCATGGCTCCAAATAGATTGGAAGTTTCAATCCTTTACTTTTAACCAAAAAGAAAGGAGAAGGAAGGAACCCTGGAAACAGTTGAATGAACGTATGCCTCCACCAAAAAATGGTGACATTATTATTGCTGTTCCGACGTTCTAGAGGAGGTTACTAACTAAAGTGATCTTGTTTTAATATTTAAAAATCTTATCTCTTTGTGAATCAGCTTCTCCTTTTTAAGAAGGAATACCTATTCTATGTATTTTTGATAAATGTGAATTTTTGTATATTTTTATTTTATTAAATAAATGTATACATATAGGTAATGATGAAACATAGACTTGTTTTTAATATTCTTGATTTTTAGGTACATTCAGACCTTTCCAGACTAAAATAGGTTATAGAATAAATCAGATGTTTTATTGTTGTAATTTTGTTCAAGATTCATGTTTTCTCGGGATGTAGTAAAGTAGGAAAGGCTTTGATTTAAGGAATTTTTAAAGGCATTCTCATTGTTAGCAAAACTCTGGCCCTAACGTAGATCTCTGCTCAATGGACTTAGGCTTTGTGACACACCCATTTCTCTAGCATCTTCCTCCCTCCCATCCCAGATGCTTCCAGCAGTTCTAAAAGTGGGAAAACATGGAGAGACGAGCTGTAAATGATTAACTTTTGCTGAGAATGATTTTCTTTTTACAAAACCAGATTAAGATCTGTATTCCAAAGCTTCTTTTGCTTGTTTCTTCACCAGAGCTGGAGTAGCCTACCCTGACCTTTTATCCCCTCCCATTTTGGGAGGGGGAGGAAAGGTACTTCATTCTTTTGGGAAAGATTTCTATTTGCTGAACAAATTCAGACCACACAGAGCCCTTGCCCTGAAACATCGATTGCTTCCTTTCCAAAGAAGCTAGACCGCACCCCTGGGTCAGCCCATCAGAGTAGCTCAACTCTGAAGCTGAAGAGAATTTTTCAGAAAAAAAATTGTGAAAGCTGCCAAGAGTCGCCCTGGGTAGGACTTTTGGAGAGTGAGCAGAGGTAAAATACGCCTGTGGCTAGAACATTATTTTGCTTTGGGGCCTCTTAGGGTGTAATATGCAACCACACACAACAGTTGATCATTGTTCGGTGTATTTATCTGCAAGGTTGCATCTGAATTTCTTAATTACAGGTGTGACCTCCTTCTCCTAACAGAATCAGGACCCTCTCCTACCATCCCCACAGAGCACAATTCTCCTAGAGCCAGGATGCAGAACATTTCTTTTCCTTGAGGGGTCTAAATTGAGGGATCCACAGCTTTTCTTGCTGTCCTATCAACACTCAAACATCACTCAAAGCGGTTTATAAAGCTGTAAACTGTACTGATACCTCTCTGTACTGTTTTCTCAGACTCAGTTCCCTCCCCGTTGTTGTAGCTTCCACTACCTGAACTAGGAATTTTAACAGCTGATTTGTGTGTGCCTGTGACAGTTATTGGAACTGACACTGTGAGGATGGGCTTTCTTTCATTTCTTTTGTGTGACTCGCACCAGCTTAATTCCTTTATGACAACTGGGGATTTGAACGTAATGAATGGCTACATTCCATCTTCTGCTATTATATTCCTCAGGCACTTTTACTGAGGAATTTACGGTAATCACTGTTTGAGAGTTTTTTAGCAACTTCTCCGCTCTCAGGCAACTTTTCACAGTTGACTTGAAAGGAGCCCCTTGCCTTGACCTCTCTCTCTCTCCTTCAGCACTGCAGAGGTTAATTTGGAAGGGGATCAGGTTTCCTCTCCGGGAAGTCGGGGGATGATCACCTTCTGGCTGGCCCTTTCATTCCTGTGTCTCTCAGGTTTGCTGAGGGCGCCGTTGAAAGCTAACCTTGCTCATCTTGAAAAGCATATTATTCAAATGACAAATTGGATTCTCTGCAAACTGTGATGATGGCCCAGCCAGCTGATGAAACTGTTGTTCCCGTCCTGTAAGGTGAATTCAGAGGCTCTCTCTGGAGCTCTCCATGGACCCTAGAAGAGGGACATGCTTTGGCTTGGGGGAGCTGCAAGGTAGGAGGTTTTTGCGGCATATTCTGAGGGGCAACCTTGCTTAAAGGGGCTACGTTTAAAAGGAGATTAACTCAGGACATGATGAAATTAGCAAATTCATTGTGGATTTAGGACTGGAAAGTATGCTGCGTCTGAAACTGATACTCCCCCCTCCCTTTCCTTCTTCGTAACCTTGATTCTTTTCTAACAGTAAACAGAACCCCAATGTCCTTGATCAGTGAGAATATTTTTAGTCATCTTATCAAACCGAACCACAGAGCCTTGGGAGTTGAGGTGCTCATAATATAGGCTGTTTCAGATCTTGATTTCAGCCCCTTCTAGAACTGTTTGCCGACTTAGCAAGTGTGTGAGTGCGTGTGTGTGTGATCATAGGACTCTGATTAAAAATATTTTGCAAATGTGGATAGGGTCCATTGAAATTAAGGGCATTTAACTACTGCCGGTAAATGTTGGTGGCCGCATTTGCTAAGCTTTCAGATTTCTGAGTCTGTTCTTATTGTACAATAAGCCTCCAAAATGAGAGAAAACTGCTGTTTCAGGAAGGAGACTTTTCATACCTGGTTAGTGGCATAACAGAAAAGACAGGTTAAATCTGATTTTATGACAAAACTTTCTGGGTACCTTTGATTATTTGGACTCAGCCCAGACAAGTCTTCATGCTTCAGGGTTTAAGTGTGCTTTCAAAAGTGGAGGGCTGTCTTTGTTCCCAGGGTTAGGGACTTACCCAAGTATACCTGCATTACTTAAGGATTCATCCGGTTTTTATCAGGTGCACTTCCTTTCAGTTTCATATTAGCAAACTGTCACACTTTAAGTTTGGACTTTTCCTTTCTGTGATGAACTATTTATCTGTACTGTCTGAAATGTATGGGAAGTGTGAAAAAGGCATAATAATAGATATTTCTAATGCTTCTTCCACAGGTTGTATTTTTTTTCTTTTAGGATCAAGGTAGATTTGAATAGTCTATAAAAAAAAAAGTACTAGATGTGCCTAGGGGAAAGGACAGTGACCCTGAAGTTGGCCTTGTGCCACTTAATTCTTGCTCTTTGGGACACCTACGTATGGTGAAGCAATTAGCCTCTGAGAAGGCTTAATTTATGAGATATTCCTTTCCTCCTTGGAGCCTGGCAGGAAGACAACAGAAAGGAAGGTGTTTTGTTTGTGTGTGTGTGAGTGTGTGTGTGTGTTTTCACACCCTAATGTGTTAATTTTACTTTGAGCTATTGGCACTTGCTGCCCCCATATGCCCTCAATAAGTTGTTCTGGGGGCTCTGCATGATTGTGCTGGGGTTGAGCCTTTCCTTTAGGTTTAAAGATGGCATTTTTTTATGGTTGTTTCCTTCCCTTCCCCAACCCCCACCCCCAGCCTTAAGTAGCCTGAAGAACAAAGGTAGAGGAGGCAGGGGGAGAGAGGGTGCTTTACACCAAGACTGCAAGATAAATTGGCAGGGTGCCTTCAAGTGTGAAGTAGTATTCTTCCTAAACTTTCTAAACCACCCCTGCTCTGGGCATATGTGACGTCATCATCACTGGCAACTTTGTGTGAGAAGCCACTTGGAGAGCGGAATGACGACCCTTCTGGATCACCATTCTCTTCCAGACAACTGTAGGCCTAAGGGCAAGGCTTTTAGCCTGCCCAGGGCTCAATTCCACTTACTAGCTGGGGGCATTTTGAAGGATAAATTGATTGTGTTGATAAAATGCATTGCAATTTCTGGAAAGGAAAATGAAAAGTCCCACAGTAATGCATTTAAAAGCAACCTAAGTTATACTTAATGGAGGTGGTTTATTTATAGTTAATATGAATCCCTTTTTTAAGGAAAAAAAAGAGAAAACTAGATTATAAGTCTTGTAAAAGTCAGTTGAAAATCATTCAGATCTATGATAACAAAATGGAATGGATCCCCAGATTGGGAAGCCAGTTGTCATGGATAGAATACTGAAGTTGGAATCAGGAAGACCTGGGTTTTACTTATTGGTTGTATAAGCCTGGGGAAGTTACTTAACTTTTTGTGGGCTACAGTCTGAATCGGTGATTTCACTGGTGTAGGGAACTCTCAGATGAGAAATCCCTCTCTATCAATGCAGGTTGGCACATTCTCTGTGACTCAATTTTCCAGAGTTGCCTAGATCATTGAGAAGTTGTGATATTCCCAGGTTCCTACAGCCAGTGTATGTCTGAGGCAAGACCTGAAGAACTCAGGTGTTCCTCACTTTGAGGTTAACTCTTTATCCAGTACTATACCTATGCTACCTTCTATATCTTTGTAGAAAATATATGCTAGTTAGTTTGAGGAGGCTGCTAGGTGGCACAGTGGATAGAGTGCTGGGCCTAGAGTGAGGAAGACTACATTTCTGAGTTAAAACCCTGCCTCAGATTTTTGTAGCTGTGTGACCTTGGGCTGATCACTCCACCCTGTTTGCCCCAGTTTCTTCATCTGTAAAATGATATGGAGAAGGCATTGGTATATACTGCAGTATCTTTACCCAGAAAACCCCAAAAGGGATCACAAAGAGTCATACAAGACTGTAGATGACTAAACCAGTTTGAGGGGAAAGGGTAGGACTACAGGATAAGGAGCATACAGGAGCTATTTGTCCAGGCTATCCCTAACCTTCCTCTTCGCTCTGGGACCTTCCCCAGACATGGACCTCTCCCCTTTAGAGGCTGGCCCTTGCTGTCTTTCATTGACTTGTCATCATTTCCCTGATGTCATGGTTCTCTTCGAGGACAAAGGACAGACACAACACAACCTCAGAAGGTTATTATGAGTGTTACATGAGAAGATGCAAGTTCGCTCTTTGCAGACTTTGAAGCCCTTTATCAATATTAGACATTATTGTTGGAAAACATCCTATAAGAGGGGAAATACATCTAATGTACACATCTCCCTGAAACACAATATTACATCAACTTATGTCCCAGAACTTTGGAAGAGAGGAAACTCTTAATGTAGCTTACCAGGCAAGCTGATGTCTCTTGAAACAATGAAAGGCTAAGTCATCCTGACTGGGAGTTATGGGGTTGTAAGCAAAGGGGTCTACTCCCCCACACCAGAGTGGAGGAATTTCATGCTTAACATGGACCACCTACTTAAGCTGGGAATGAGTAACACAATTGGGGCAAAGGTACTAGATGGTGAAACCTAACCCAAGGAGTTTTCAGCTCTGTAAAATTCCCTGAGTCCCCTTTATCACGGAGTTCATGTTTCTGTCTCTCTCTGCTCCCTCCAAATCCTGAGTGTATTGTCCTTGCACCTGGCACAGTCAGTATGGGGAAGCTCTTTCACGCTGTGGTGGCTGTAAGAATAGACATAGAGAGAGGGAAAGGGAAGGAAATAGACAAGGAAAAGAAAGAGAGAGGGAGAGAAAAAGAGGGGGAGAGGAAGAAAATAGACAAGGAAGAGACAGAGAGAAGGAGAAAGGAAAAGAGACAAGGAGAGGGAGAGAAAAAGGGAGAAGAGAAAAATAGAGAGGGGGAGGGGAAATAGATTAACAGACAGGGAGAGACAGAGGGAGAGGGAGGGAAATAGTCAAGAAGAGAGCAGGAGAGGAAGAAAGAGGAAGAGGAAAAAATAGACAAGGAATAGATAGAGAGAAAGAGAGATGGAGGAAGGAAAAAATAGGCAAAAAAGAGAGAAAAAGACAAAGACATGGTGGAGACAGAGAAAGGGAGAGTCATACAGAGACAAAGCAGAGAGAAAAAAGATGGAAAGACAAAGGTGAGAGACAGACCATTTCTCATTTTTAAACTTTCTGCATGTAAAACATTTCCTTTCTGCAGTACTTGTAAGCCACATTAAGCCCCTCTTCTCCCCCTGGAGCTTGCCTGGATGCTGCTGGCATGTTTGCACACTGGTAGATGAGAATGGTTTGACATATTTTTGCTTTTTAGTAAATTTCCATTTTCACACTTTTTCTGGACCCCGAGTTTGGACTCATTTCTCCACCTGCTCTTGGAGCAGTCTCAGAAGCTTTTCTATAGTCTGTACACCAACAGCTGGCAACTTTAGGTGGGATTTACTTTTAAACTTTAAATGGAGCTTGTCTTCCTTGGTATCAGGAATTCTGCAGCCTTTGTGCTGCTTTGTCCCATGTAGGAAAAGCAGGACTCTCAGAACAGCATTCCTTTGGTTCTGGTTTTACTGATGAGTTCTCCCTGTTCCTAGGGGGTGATTGCATATCAGTATGCTAATGTGCTTTGGCACAGCCAGTCTTTAAGAAAAGTTCTTACCATTAAACAGGCCCTTTTTTAAGGGCCAGTACTGGCCCCACCAGTTATAGAAAAGGCAAAACTGTGTTGTAGAACAAAGGGTTAACCTTCCTGTCCTGTAGGTGCCTCCTTTCCCGTACCCAGGGACCTCTGCATTTGGGGAGGCTCACTCTTCCACTCTGATGTCTCCTGTGGCCCTGAAGGCACTAGAGTTTCCCCCAGAACAATTGGCCAAAACAATAGTAAGAAACCGGTCCCCCATTCCACCAGTCAGGGGTTTTGCAACTTAATCCAGTTGTCTGACTGGGGCTCTCTGGGGATATAAATAGGGCTGCTGCTGCTTCTTTCAGAGCTGGAAATGAGAGCAGGTAAAGCTTGTATTTTTACACCGCTCCCTTTTGCTCAGCAGTATGGATTAGTTACCTGGAATGAGCCAGGAGGGGAGCTTATGAACATTGCTCAAGGTAGCAGATAAGTGGGAAGAAGATCCCTTTGCATCCTTGAGGGCTGGAGAGGCACTCTGCAAGCATCTGACCTGCATGAGGGACTTGGCAGGATTGTCTGGTACAAACCATCAACCACCCTCCCCCTAATCTCCCCTGAGAAACATATTATAATTCTTTGTTTCTGCTAAATGTTAGTGATTTATTAGGGAATGAGTGAGGGTCAGGAAAGAGAGATCACTGATTCGTGTGCTTTGCTACTCTTGCCCATCATTTAAAATGTCTTTCCTTGAGTAAATAACATTGTCTTACGTGTGGTCTAACAAGGTCTTTCCTGAAGCACGCAGAGAAGATCCAGATTCATCTGTAATGCAAGCCCTTGAAAACTGGGTCCCTCTCTTCCTGAATGAGGAAAGTACCCATGTTCTTTCTTCCCAGCTTGAGGGTTGTCTCTCCCTGCCTCCCCCCTTTCCCCCCACACCATATTTGTTTTGTGGATGGCCATAAATATCATACCTCTTGGATTCATGGCTGTGAGAGGTTTCTTCTTGGTGCTTGGCTCCACAACAGCAACTAACCACAGAGTAGTTCAGTATCAAAAACGTGGTCCACAAGATCTTTCTCAGGGGTCCTGATCAAAAGGAACAGTGGGCTGCTTGTTTGACAGACTTGCTCTTTGGAGACATTTTGTAGAGTGGGAAGTGTTAGGAACTGAAAAAAAATTAGCGATGATCTCACCTTCATATTTTATAGACAGGCATATCTTAACATTTTTGGTTTAAGCCATTTGAGAAGGGATCTGTGGCGTTTGGATTCCTGACACAATGATGTCAGTATCTCCTAAAAGACAATGAAACCTGATCTTTTTGGTGCCTCCTTTTGAAAAGAACCATTTAATTTTCATTTTTTTTCAATTCTTTATTCATTTTTCTAGGAGTCTTTGGGCTCCTATTGCAACCTCATAAAAAATGGTGGTAAACGAGTTAAGAATTTTTCCTGCAAAATAACCCTTGTGTTTATAGGGAGCATTATGGTCTATTGCAAATAATGCTGCTAGGCTGAGGAGTACAATCTCTGCTACCAACCTGTCCCAGGGCCTTGGACAAATCTTTGGACATCAAGTTCTTCACTTGCAAAATGAGAGGGAAATTGTTCAGCTCAATGTTCCCTACATAATATGGACTATTATACAAATGTTTCCATTCGTAATCATATTTCTTAAGTCTGTGATTCTCTGTATTTATGGCTCTCAGTCTCTTTTGAACTATCTTTTGTTTAGAGTAGTGATTTGATCTTTAATTCTTTTAAATAAGAAACATTTATTTTTTTCAACTCCTTATTCTTGGAAATTCTGCACTTTAATGATTTTCCCTACTAGTGATTTCCCAGGATTCTCTCTATCTCCCTCAATAAATATGATTTTTATCTGAAGCTAGACTGTTTTTTTTGGGATAAGGATGATTAGTACATTATTAGGATTTTGAAGTTGTTCAGTTTCTGCGTATTTCAGGACTGGTTATGAGAGTATATTGGCTAAAGTTTAATCACAGGACTTTGAGACAAGATGGTACCATCATGGCCACTCATCATAGCTTACATAAGTGTTGTCTAATTTAGTATGAGACACATTCTGTCCCATGATGTGAACTTACTGTTTTCTGAGATCGTTAATAATGGTCTCAAATTCAAAAATGTTTCCTTTTGTCCTCATAAACTATCAATCGGTGCATTCCAAAGATTCCAGTATTTTGGCAAATAGTAAATGTGGTAGAATGGTATTGATAACTGCCACTTACTGCCTATGTGACCTTGGGCATGTTTAATCTGTCTTCGGCCTATTTCCTCTTCTGTATAATCAATGTGCTGGATACAAAGACTTCCGAGATCCCTCCCAGCTCTAAATCTATTCCATGTTTAGTTATCAATAAATACCCTTCCAGATCCAAATCTGTGATCCAGTTGAATGTAAGATACTTGAGTACTAGGAATCTCTCTCTCTCTGTCTGTCTCTGCTCTCTTCCTCTCTCTCTCTGTCTCTCTCCCTCTCTCTCCCCCCTCTCTCTCTGTCTCTCTATCTCTATGTCTTTCTTTTTCTCCATCTCTCTTTCTCTCCACCTCTCTCTGTCTTTTTTTTATCTTGAGTACCTAGTACAGGTCCTGGCACATCATAGATATTGTCTGAATGATTTAAACAACAAATTAATATTACAATAAAAGACGTCACAAGACACTGAGTGACAAAAAATGTAGACAGATGAAATATGATTATGTGCAGAAAAATTTTTTGTAATAATCCATATTACGTATTGCTTGTTACTATGGTGTATACAGTGCAGAAGATATGGTGAAGTTTGTGTGGCCGTGTTGATGATTGGCCCCAGCATTTCTGATCATAAATTCCACAAATAAAACTCAATATTAACTAATTTTAAACAGCCCACACCATTCTGGAGACATACAAGAGAAAAAAAGTGACTCCCTTTTTTTCCAAACTACATCTCTTCATATTTGGATTGAAAAATAACAGTTGCCATAAGTATAAGACAAATTCCCTACTGTGATTTGAGTTCTTTATTCCTGTAAGAATTGGGGAATGCTGGCAGTCTGTAGTATTAACATTATTCATTACTCTGAATGAAGAAGGATGTCTGGAGACCCCATTGCAAGTTTCCGAATGGATGTCCATCTTTGTCCCAGTTCTTCTCTGAAGGGATTTGCATTTCCATGGGCTCTGCAGGAGATTACAGCCCAGGAGGTAACTTGGGGCCTAGAATGCTTTCACAGCTTTACAGGATGCTGCTGTATCAGACTCTCATCTGGCTCTTCTCACTTCCTCCCTCCATCCAATGCACCTGACTTAACACTCTTTCCCATATATAAGATGAAATGACTGCTTTGAGAAAGGGATATAACTTGGCTTGGAGGAAGAAAGTACTCTAGGCTGAAGTATTGTAAATGTTACAAGCATCAGTCTGCCCACTAGTTGGCAAGGGGCAGTGGTCATATTCTCTATTGACTCTGCCAACTCGATGAGATTTTACTATGATCCTTCAGAGCACGGCTTTTGACAAAGAGATAAGGATAGATGCCCTTTCAGTCTTTTAGTGCTACTGTACTAGAAATGTGCCTTTTACATCACCTTCTTTTCTCTTCTCTCTGCTCCCATCCACACCCTGCTTGCTCTCTCCTTTTTTCTCCTATTCTGCCATCCCATTTTCTTTTTCTTCCCCTTTGCTTTCCTTTTCCTGTGCCTTAGACCTGCCAATGGTACCCAAGGGAATTTCAGTGGCCTGGAGCAGAGCATATTCAGCAAATTGCTGAGCCCTGCTGGAACACATTGAAACCAGTCATTTGCCCTATTTTCGGAGTCAAATGCAGTAAGGCCTCATTAATTCAGCCCCCAATAATAATTGGGCTGACAGCCAGGCTGAAATTTACCCAAAGTAATAGTGTAAACAAGATGCTAAGAGGGGATGTCTAAGATAGTTTTAAAAAAAGAAAAAAATTTTCCAATACCCTCAAAAGTACTCATGGCTATACAGTCAACCAATATGCTAAGCATTAATTATGTTTATCTAATGGACTGCCTCCTGAGGAATAGTGAGTTTTCATTGGAGGTGAAATGATCACTTCCGCATGTTACAGGGTGGAGGGGGAGGGGGAGTTGGAGGTGAATTCAAATGAGATAATATTTGTAATGTGCTTAGCATGGTACTTAGCACATAGTAAGTAGTATGTATTTCACACAGAGTAGATAACATTTGAGATTTCTTCAAGTATGAGATTCAGGGTCTCTGACCAATTGTGAGTACTGCATTCTAGTAGGTAATTGAGAAAACTAGAACACATTCGGAGAAGGAGAACCAGAATGGTGAGGGAACTCAAAACCAAGCCATATGAGGACTGATTGAAGAAACTAGGGTTGTTTAGCCAGGGAAAATGAAGCTATGATGGGATAATATTATTTCACTCAAGTAGTAGAAGGGTCTACATATGGAAAGAAGGATTGGATACTTGTTGCTTGGCCCCAGCAGACAAAGTTAAGAGCTGATAGAAGGAAGTTGCAGAGGAACAGATTTTAATTCAATTTCAGTATAGCAGTCAGGGTTCAGGGTCAGCTTTGTGGAGGTATGACTACAGCTGTGTACACCCTACCTTATTCTACTGCCACATCAACTCTAATCCCTCTCTACTGTAACTGCCTTTGGCTTATTTCCTTATTAAAATGTTAGGACATTGAGGGATATATTCTGATATTTCCACATAAATTAATAGGTGCTCGCAAATACTATCAATTAATTAGCTCTGAGCCCCCACCTATAATTGTTATAGTTCTCCTATAAATTGTCTTCCTGCTTTCAAGATCAAACCTCCATCTCATAGGTTTAGGTAAACTTCAGTCTTTACTGGCTGTGCAATTTATTAACTTCCACAAACAATACAGAGACATAGTTAACTATTTCAACACTGTATCACAGATAAGAAAGATCCCAGCAAGAGCATCCTTTAACCAAAAATGGCAACTACTGACTCTTCCATGTACCTCTGCAAACATGGTGTTATCTTAGGATAGTAATCAGAGTCTTGCAAGAAATAATTTTCTTCAGGTAATATCATCTCCAAAATATTTCATCTCCACAGGGCAAGAGTTAAACATACTTTTCTGAGGAAATATTTCTCCTGGACACTTGAGTCTCTCAAGAAGGAAATCCTCTTAGTTCTTTTCCTTTCTGTCTCACTTATTCTTTTATAGCCAGGACAATGAACTCTCCAGAATTACAATTAAACTATAACTCCTCAAGATTCTATCCCCTCTTAGAGTTACAGAAACAAGGATTACATAAGCTAAAGTTTCTTTTATCAGATATTCTTTTTCATCACAATTTTATTTTTTAAATTAAAGGTATTTTTTTAAAAAAATTAATTAATCTATTTTTTTTCTCCCTCTTACACCAATCCCATTGAAGGGGGAAAACCAAATTCTTTTTAACTAATATACATAGGCAAGCAAAACAAATTCCCTCATTGGTTGCATTTAAAGAATATATGTCTCATTCTCTATCTTGAGTCCATTACCTCTCCCTCGGGAGGTGGGTAGCATGCTTTATTATGATTGTCAGTGTGTAGATCAGAGTTCTTATAGCTTCTAGGGTTGTTTGTCTTTACAATGTTGTCATATTGTAAAAGTTATTTTTCTGATTCTGTTCATTTCATTCTTCATCAATTTCTAAAAGTCTTCAAAATTGTTTGTTTTTATATTGATTTTATGATATAAATTATTCTTCTGTTTCCCTACTCACTCTTTCAATTCATGCAAGTCTTCATTTCTTACATTTTCCCATCCCATTCATATATCACAACTTGTTTAATCATTTCCCAATCAATGTTCATCTGTTTCCAGTTTCTTGCTGCCACAAAAAGAATTGGTATAAATATTTTTGTACATATAGGACCTTTTCCTCTTTCTCTGATCTGTTTTTGATATAAGCCTAGTAGTGATATAGCTGAGTTAAAAAGTGTGCACTCTTTGTTAGCATGTTTGTGTATAATTTCAAATTACTTTCCAGTATGACGGTACCCATTCGTAGACCCATCAGTAGTATATCCATGTCCCTGTTTTCCCATAGCTCCTACAAGACTTGTCATTTTCTTTTGTGTGTGATATTTACCAGTCTTATGGGTGGAATGGAACCTCAGAATGGTTTTAATTTGCATTTGTCTAATTATTAGTGATCTGGAGCATTTTTTTCATATGATTATAGCTATTCTTGGTTTCTTTTATTGAAAACTGTCTATATCATTAGACAGTTTTTCATCTGAGTATTAGATCTTATTCTTAAAAATTTGAACCAATTCTTTATATGTATATTAGAAATGAGATCTTTATCAGAGAACCTAGATATAGGAATGACTTACATATTGTTGGGAAGATTTCTATTCAGATATGAATTGAATGAGAATTCTTTGTTCTCTTTTAATATCTGCTTCTCTATAATTAATGAAAATCCCCCACAATCTCTATAAGACAAGATTTAATAAACATCTTTTGCTACCATGATAGAAAGTTAAAAGTGATAGAACTGTATTTCTTTAAGCATTTTATGTCAAACATTTACCTAAAATTTACATTTTGACTAATCACTCCAGATCACCACACTTCTGATAAGGCATATAGTATTTTCTAATACCATAGTTCTTGTAAGCAATTTCATTGCAAAGAGATAGATATAATGCCTAGAATTAATGTAGTGCTTGGTGTTTTGCAGAACATTTTACAAATATTATCTCATTTTATCTTCACAACAACCCTGGGAGATAGATCCTACTGTTATTCTCATTTTAAAGATGAGGAAACTGAATCAGACAGAGGTTAATCAGTTTACTCAGAATTGCATAGCTAGAAAAATATCTGAGGCTATATTTGAACTCATGTCTTCATGATTCCAGGTCCAGCACTCAATTCTCGACTCTCTGGAATAGTCTTCCAAGGCATAGATTTCCTTATGCTCATTGGGGAGCTCATCACCCCTCCAAGCAGAGTGGACTATGACTGGCTGTCCTTTTGGTCCCTGTACAACCCAGAAGCCACTCTTATGTGATCTAGCCATCTAAGCATTTTTAGGGTGGGGTCTTCAGCTCAACCGGGCCCTGGCCCACCCACAGAAAGCCTGTGTCTAAGGCTTTGTTTGCCCCCTCCTCTTTAGTTGCTGCTACTGCCAACCCTAGCTAAGAAGGCTGCAAATTCCCCAGCACCACCACTACCACCCACCCCTCCATAATCATCTTATTAAAAAGGATTTTGTTCCTAGAGCATTTGTTAGTTGAAGTGTTAAAAATAATTTGAATTATTTTAATGGTAGGTGTTTTGTTTTGTTTTGTTTTTTTTGCTTACTTAGAAGTAAAAGGCTCTAAGAATGATGGTCCAAGAATCTATGTGCTGTAATCTCTACCCTGTGGAAGATTTGTTGAATGATTAATTAAAGGATGAATTCCCCTGAGGTGCTAACTGAGGGTTGTATCAACCATGAGAAATTATCGTTGGGCCTCAACCCAATTTCAGAGATCTTATCATGAGCACAGGATCCAGAAATGCCAACATTAAGAGGAGTAAACCCAATGTCCTTCCTCTTTCTTCTGTCTAGGTGGTTACCTAACATACTGATCCTTAGTAAAAACAAGCACAGTGTCTTAGCATTAGGAGAGTCCTTAGAGAAACACCAAGTCCAGCCCTGCTGTAGTCTGGTTAAGAACTTTTATGTACAGTGATAAGAATTCCAGTATCAAAAAGGCCTTTTTTTCTCCTTCAAGAACAGATGAGTGTCTTCCTCCACCTTTTGCATCCCAAGTACTATTTCAGTGTCTTCCCAATGATGTCTTTTAGTGCCTGCTCATTTTAGTGATGAAATAGCATTTCTGAGGAAAGTGAAGGTGAGCCAGCTCCGAAGGAGCTAAAGATGAAGGCTCCAAATGTGTCACCTACACATTTATATGTGATCAGGGAGTAAAGATTTATTAAGTATCTACAGTGTGCCTCCAGGTCCTGGGCCAAGTGCTGAGGATATGATAAGGCCTATTCTCAAGGAGCTCAAAGTCTAATGGAGGTTGACAACATGCAAGCAATTGTGTACAAACAAGCTTTTATAGCATAAATTTGAAATAATCAACAGAGGGAAGTCACTAGAATTAAGGGAGAATGAAAAAGAATTCTTATAGAAGATGATATTTTTGTTGGGACTTGAAGGATGCCGGGGAAGTCAGAAGGGAGAAATGAAGAGGGAGAACTTTCCAGGCCAGGGGGACAGCCAGAGAAAATGTCAGACTTGAACGATGGAGAGTTTTGTTTGAGGAACAACCAGGAGGTCATTGTCATTGAACTGTAGAGTATGTGGTGGAGGGGTAAGCTATAAAAAAAACTGGCAAGGTGGCGGGGCAGGTTATAAAGGTCTTTGAATGCTAAACAGAATCTTACAGTTGATCTTGGAGGTGATAGGGAACCTTAAGCATGGTTAAGCATGTTTAAGAAATATCTGTATTCCGGGCTCTGTGCTAGATACCGTGGGGGATACAGAACTGACTACAATACATACCCTGCCCCAAAAACTTGTAGTCAGATGGGATATGCTGATGTCTAAGTTATTTGCCTTGATCTTCTAGGCAATAAATGTGCCTTCTTTCAAGAATGTACCTAATTTGGAAGCTTTGTGATATGTTATCATGCCTGTTATTCCCTAACTTCCCTCTCTTCTTGTTTGTGTCTTGAAGATTTTCAGAGTATTTTTATACCTTTCAATATCCACTTAGAAACATCTCCCTTAAATTATTTCCAATTTTCCCTCTCAATTTTGTTACCTGTTTATTACTAAGGCACCTATTTCTTACTCTAGAATTCTAGGTCCATTCAGTTCCCCAGATTGAATGTCGTTTCAACAAATAATTATTAAGCACTTGCTATATATAAAGGACTGTGAAAGTCTGAAAGTAACAGTATCTAGGAATTTGCATTCCTAGGGAATGTTAGGGAACTTATATTCCACACAGAATGTATGGTCTATATTTACTGTTTTTAAGACCATTTTACCAGAGCTGTTGGAATCAAAAAGATGAACAGACTCATTTTCTGTCCTCAGGGAACTCGCAGCCTATTAGATAATACATATACTCAGATGACTATAGTGGAAGGCACAATGTGATAGCTATCGTCAGAGAAATAGAACATGCTCAATGAGTGCCCCCAAAAAGAGAGTATGTTTAGGTGGGAGGATTTTAGGAAGAGGTTTCATGGAGAGTCTGACATTTAACTGGGTCTTAAATTATGGATAGATAGAATTTTAAAGATGAAGGGAGGAGAAAGAGCAGCCTTGATCTATTGAACAGTTGCACCACGGTCTAGATATGAGAAACTATAAGGACCACGTACAGGAAACAGTGCAGACTAATACATGCCATCTTGCTGGAAGGACCACTGCTCATGGGATAAGGAAAGGAACATGATCTCCTCTAACTCTTTGACTGTTATCTTGGACAAACCACCTTTCCTCTGAAGCTCAGTTCCCCTCATCCCTGAAATGGGAGCTTTGAATGGAAGAATTTCCAAGGGCCTTTCTGGGGCTGATTTCCTCTGAGTCTAGCTCTCTGTGCTGTGACATAGTACCTCTTTTGGTTCTCTGAAAAAGCATTAACCTTTTAAACCACTTTCCCATTGTAAATTCTGGTTGATTTGGAGATTTTCTTGCCTCTTCATCTCTCTTGACTTATTCAAGTTCTCTCTACCCAAAGGACATTTGTGTTTTCATGTTGAGTTTCTCCTTTCTCTCTCTTTCCTTTTACCTAGTGAATGCTTGCATTTTATTGATAGGCTTTCAGACAGAGGGGGCAGAATATGTATTCTTTTGGGTTTGTCTCATATTATTAACCTCTTGAAATCTCTTCATGTTTGTAGATTTTATTGTTTTCCATGTTGTTTGCTGCTAATTCTCTCTCTATCATGCATTTCATCTACCTGTTTATTCTTATTTTAGATTAGAAATTCTTAGCCAGGGTGTCCATCTCCCTTTTTAAAATTATGGTAATTGTATTTCAATATTATTGGTTTCCTTTGTAAGACCATGTATTTTATTTTCTGTGTTTATTTTCAGAAGTCCATAGGTTTTCCCAGACTGCCCAAGGAGTACATGACACACAAAAATGTTAAGATGCTTTCCATTGGGTCACTGATAAGAGTAGCATATGAGGCCAAAGAAACATACTCCTTGGTCCTAAGCTTTGCATCTTTTCTTCTAGGACTACTTATTTCATGGTTTATATGGAAATATTCAGTGTCTCACTCTTCTAATGTCTCTTCTGTTTCCTCTGTTTTTCTCTCTTCCCCTCAATGAAATACTGTCTATAGAACATAATACTTAACCAGAAGTTGCCAGACCTAGTCCCATGACCAAGGGTGAATGACCATAGCTATGCAATCAGTCACTGGACGGCATGGAACCTTTGCCTTAATTTCCTCATCTGTAAAATTAAGGATATTTTCCTCTGATAAAGCTATCTTGGAGTCACATGTAAGAATTTATGTGAAAATGTTTAAGGATGATTGTTTCTTCTCAGATGTGTTTCTGACTAGATATCTTTCTCTTTCTGAATTGAGTCAGGGATGAGTTGCAATTCCTATAATAATAATAAGGAAACACTCCTTATATGGGCAGGTTTTTAGTCATCAGTTATTAGACACATTCTCCTACAATGCCTAGGATGGGACCTTGCACGGATCAGACATTTGATAAATAGGTGTTGAATGAATGAACCATCTCTGCGTCAGCAAGAACATCACAATTAACATGTCTAAAACCGGACTCACTTTTCCACCAAAACCTGTCTCTCCTTCATGATTTTGACTGAGGGCATCACCTCTTTCCAGTAACCCAGACTAGAAATCTGAGTCATCTGTGATTCTTCCCTTTACTGGACACATTCAATCAGTCACAACATCTCATCAATTATGATGTCTTTCAGATTTCCATGTGCTTTCGGTTTTCTACTTCAGACCCCCTACCTCTCACCTGAACTACTATACCATCTTCCTCACTGGTCTCGCAGCTACACCTTCAGTCCATTTTACAAAGATTCTGGTTTGAGTTCACAAGGGCTATATGTGATCATCAAAGCAGGAAGGCATGATGTACTCAACACCAACTTGGGAAGCATAGCGTGTACTTGTCAGCCATGAGTACACAGAACACTCTGTTGAGGTAGGACAATCAGCAGGGAGGCTTGCAGAATTTAAACACGAAGAGGCCTTAAGGATCATCTAATCCAACTTGTTATTTTCCAGATTAGGAAATAGGCCTGGTGAAAGGGAAGTAACTTGACTAAGTCACATAGGTAGTAAAAGAGTAGGCAAATCTGGGCATTTGAAATCGGTGCAAAAAAGATGAATAGGAATCCAAAGCAAAAATTTTTGGTGCTAAAACGCTAACAATGTCCCTCCAACTCCCCGCAAATCATCTCAGGGTGCTTTTTCTTCAGTGAAACCTTAAATCTTTAATTTTTATAGCAGTTATAAGCATGGATCTTTCTATTAATCAAAGAATGTTGGACTTGGAGTCAAGAAACCTGAGTTCTAATGTGACCTCTGGCACTTTCAGCCATGTGACCTTTGGCAAGTGATTTCACCTGCCTGAGCCTCAGTTTCTTGATGTGTCCAATTGGAATAATAAAACATTATCTCCCTCACAGGGGTGTGGCAAAGAAAGGATACACAGATGTGTGATAGCATTTTTTCCCCAGATCTCCTGACTCTCAAGTGATACAGTGATAGGGAGATAGTCATTTCAGGAAATAGAAACATGAGTCAAAGCCATTATGTTTATGGATTCAATGTACCTTCTTGAGTCACCTTGCTAGTAGGTACATGTTAAATAGGCTATCTCCTAAGCCCATGTGGCTTTAAGCTTTAAGGACCCCCATTTTTTCTGTTTCTCAAATATCTAATAACTCATCTTTACTTAGTGAGCTTAAGGTTTGCAAAACACTGTCTCCATAACCATCCATCAAAGGGTTTGGAAGCATTATCCATATTTTCCAACTAATGAAACTGAGACTCAGAGATATTAAACCAAAACACTCTTCCCCGCAGCACCAAGTAGGGCTAGTCAAAGGTCATATTCAAACTTGGATCCTAAGATTCTAAGACTAGATGTCTTTCTTCTTCACCATGTTGCCTTGAAAACTTTGCCTTGAACTTGATTAAGTGGATTTTAGAAGAAAAGGAGATTGTGATGGAAAGAAACTTTAAATAATGAGCTGTTGTCTCCTTACCTGATTGGCATAGCTGGGCATGGGAGAGTCAGGAAGCATACAATACCAGCATTCTCAATTGCTTTCAGGACTATGACTGTCTGGTTTTCTTGGATGCCGAGTGACCCTGTTTCCAACCTGTTGTAGAATACCATCATGGATAGGAGTGGGAGCTACCAAGGAAGTTGATCGGTTGTTACCTAGCTATAGTTTTCCAACAAGTTGACATTGTCTCCTCTTTCCTTTTGCGGTGAAACCTGAGATTTCATCCATCTCCTGCTATTTCCCTGTCAGTCCTCCATGTGTGCTTTGCTTTTTTTTTTCTTTTCTTTCTTTCTCGATCGCTTTCCAGGAATAATCTCAAAGTAAACCTGGGTGATTGGTTTAAATAAAGTCTTTTGACCTATAGAATTGGTGATGGGGATAAATATGGTACATACTTACTTTCAGGTTTGAAAAGTCCTTTGTATACATCATCTTATTTGTTCTTGCTACAACCAGGCAAGAAGGGTGTCATTTTTTCAATTTTACAGCTGTTTAGAGAGGTAAATGATTTGCCAGGATCACACAACTGGTAAGTGTCAGAGCTAGGTTTCTTATTTCAAGTCCAGCATTCTAGCCTATAGAAAAGCATGTATAAACCAAGCAGCCTCAATTTGCTACAAAAGCACAAAGGTTTATGGAGAAAATTGGGCATCTAATGCTTATAGCCTATAAGTGATACTAAAAAAAGTTGGCTACTGTACAATGATTGGGTAATATCTGACTAAATGACAATATCAGTAAATCAATGCAATGGAATACTGTAATGCAATCAAAAGTGATAAGTCTAAAAAATAAGAATAATCAATAGCTAGTATTTATATAACACCTTGAGCTTTGCAAAGAGCTTTGCACATGTTATCTCATTTGATCATCATAACAAGCCTGTAAGGTAGGTACCATTATTCTTCCTATTTTCCAGATGGAAAAACTAAACCTGAAAGGGAGTGGAGGATTAAGTGAGTTACTCAGAGTCACACAGCTACTAAATATCCAAGGTCAAATTTGAGCTCAGGTTTCCTGAGTTCAGGTCCACTATGCTACATAGCTACCATCATATAAAAAATCTGGAATCATCTGTATGGAAATGATATAAAATAAGTCAGAAAATAAGGAACATAGCTTATATGTTGACTGTTAGATGAAAATGTATTTGCAAATACATAGGGATGAAGGAAAAAGAAAATTAGGGGGATGCAGGGAGTAACTCAGCTGCTAGGGATAGTTTACATACTGAAATCCATTTATTCAAATCTATAATTATAAGGTGTGTTTAATTTGTTGATTATAATCAAATGATCCTCATAACAAGCCTGTAAGGTAGATACTATTTTTATTTCTATTTTGCAGATGGAAAAAATCTAAACCTGAAAGGGGGTGGAGGAATAAGCGTTACATAGCAGTGGATAAAGAGAAGGGAATAAGCATTTATATGGCCTACTATGTGCCGGGCACTATTCCAGGCTTTTTTTTTTAAACAAATTTCCCATCTCAACAACCCTGCAAGGCAAGTGATAATATTATAATTGAGGACACTGAGGCAAACAGCAGTTAAGTGACTTGCCTAGAATTTGGAATTGCCACAGTGAATTCTAATATTACACATTACAAAGAAGAGCACCTGAATTGGTAGAGGGAATTTCCTCCCCAGGGACTTCCCTATACCTGTCTCTAATCGTAAGAATGGCGTTTATTATATATTCATTATTCCAAACATAAAAATGTTCAGAATAAATCATTGACATGCTAGCTCTCCTGCCAGCAGACAGAGTTGTTACTCTGCAGATGAGTCACAACAAATGAAAACTAGCTTTATTTCTGCGGTTTTATTACATTGGGAGGATTCAGGGGTGGTGCTTCTACTCAGTGTTTGCTACTCCACGGCTCAAGCGGGAAAAGGCTCCAATATTCTGATTTGTTGGTTTCTGCAGCTGGGATGACAGCAGCTCTGTCAGCAGCGGGATCAGCGACACCATAGACAATCTCAGCACTGATGATATCAACACCAGCTCCTCCATCAGCTCATATGCCAACACTCCAGCCTCCTCAAGAAAAAACTTAGATGTACAGGTAAGTTACCCTCATGGGCAATGGGGAACCAGTCCCAAGCTGCCTTCTGGGAAAAGAGCGGCAGACCTGGAAGAAAGGGTTAGGATGACTAGAGGGTAGGGGATTATGTTGGTGGACCAGTCCTGAAGGATCCACCACTGCTAAGGGGGCTTCTGGCCCCTTGGAGGCTATTGCTAATTCTTAGCTGCAACTCAAGGAAAGAAAGTCAAGTTCAATGTCTTGACATGATAACAGCTGTGGAGAGAATACTAGAGTAGGAGCTTAATTAGGGTTGCCCAATCTGAGTTAGGTCACCCTAAATTCTGATCTGAGCTCTGACATTATGTCTATTTTGCTTAAGGCAAGTGATTTTTCCCCCTCTTTTCTGAAACAAGGGGTTTGAGTCAGATAGTCTCTCTTTTACGTTTAACATTTTGTGACTCTGGTAGGATACTATATCATATTCTGAAGACAATACTATCACTAAATTTTACCTCATTTTATTTTTAAAATTTTTTTTATTATACTGTGTTATGGAAATGATTTTTTATTCCATGAATTAAAAATAAAATAAATAGTTTTTTTAAAAAAATTTTCATGAAATCATAAATTTAGAATCAGAAAAGACCCCTGGGGCTCTTTCTAATCCCCTAATTTTACAGATAAGAAAATTGAGGTCTATAGAATTGGAAAGTGGTTTGCCCAAGGCCATCTAATTAAGAAGTATCAGAACTGGGATTTAAACATGGTTCTCTGCCTCTGAAGAGCAGGTAGGTGGCATAGACTCATCATCTTGAGTTCAAATCTGGCCTCAAATATTTACTAGTTGTGTGACCCTGGGCAAGTCACTTAACACTGTTTGCTTCCATTACCTTATCTGTGAAATGAGCTGGAGAAGGAAATGGCAAACCACTCCAGGATCTCAGGACCCAAATGGGGTCACAAAGCATTAGACATGACTGAGCAACGGCAATTCTGCCTCTAAATCTTTCCACAGTACTATGTGTAGCTGTTCACCAAGGGAAACTGAGGCAGATGCCACATAGTCATTGACTGAGTTAAGACCAAAGCTCCAATCTCTTGAGTTACATAAGTTCCTAGTTTTAGTCATGTTATTGTGCCAACATTGATTTCTTTTTCCTTCTCTCCCATTTTCCCTTCTCCCCTCTCCTCTTCACTTTCCTCTCCCATTTTTTGGAGATTGTGTTTCCCTCTCTCACTCAAGATGGAAGTACCCACTGTTTGGCATGGAAACTTTGTGTTTCTGACCTGGGCTCAATTCTCCCTTCTGTGGGCAGCCTGGTGGCTCCCTACTCCCATGCATTCACCATATTAGTGCCAGTCTTGGCATAGACACCACCTTTAGCCTTGTTGCAACTCAAAACTTTTGAGCACAAGTGATTTACCAGCTCCAGATGCTCCAGCAGCAGGGATTACGGGCATGGTTTACACACCCATCATGTCCTATGATTCCAAAGCCCCTCACACTAATAATCAGCTCTTATTTACTGAATACTTATAACTGATACTACAGTTGTGGAGGTTGTTACTAAGCACATGACTAATGCTGAGCTAGGTGACGCTTCCCAGCGGCTTGAGGTAGGGCTGAGTTTTCTACCGCCTTATTCCTTCTGTTTCCTCCTCTTCCAACCCCACCAACTAAGCCTTCATTTTCTACAGGTAACCCCCTTCATTGAAAATCTTGTTCTTTGAGAATTGTGCTGAATAAAGGATGTGTGAGGGTTTCCATATGATTAAGTCTCTCAAAAATGTAAACAGTGACTGCCTAATGAGAGGTTTTGGGTATAGCCTCCAGGGCTGCCTGTCACTGCATGTGTTTTCATTTTGAGCAGTATTTGTCTATGTGCTATGTATGTGTGTATTTTTCTTTAAATCTTTACTGTACATTGTATACTCTGGGATACTGTCCCAGCTCGGTCACCTTCCAATCAGGGCAGGGAAATTAGAGAATTTAAATACTCCTTCCCATCTAGTTGATGTCCTTAGCACAAACCAGCCATTAAAATGTAGATTTCTTCTAGTTTTCTTCTTTCATAGGCACTTAACTTCACTGAGACACATACCAGTCCCAAGGGGGAAAAAATGCCTCAAGATAGTCCTTAGACAGCTGGTTTCTGAGCCAAAGGGATTTAGGATTATCAAGGCCTTTGACTGAGAGTAGTTGGTAATAAGCGGTAACTGCAAAAGAAAGATTTCAGTGTGTGGTTTCTCTTTTGTTTACTTGTTACAAGATTGGAGAAGGGCTGCTCTTAAATTGTGTACTGTCTGACTCCCTCAGTCTTTGTTTCTGGGCGGAGAAGGCCATGTTGGAATCTCTGTTCAAGATTTATGGAGTTAACATCTGGAGGGTGTGGAAGTGCTTTTTCCCTGTGACATATTCAGATCTAGTGACTGCTCAGAGACCTGTCTCTTGGGTTGCAAGAGTGGCCTGTCTTCCTTTGCTACATGTTAAATTTCCTGTTGTTCATCTTGCAAGTATCTCATCAGAAAGCTTTTAGAATTAAAGGATGGGGAGTGATTTAAATGCCAACCTAAACAAATGTTAACCAAAAAAGGTAAGGATTTTTAAAAGAATGATCTCCCAGTCACTTGCCATTGTTTCTGAATCAGGGAGCATCTTAAAACATCTGATTGCAGAAGAAGAACTTGCAACCCACACAGCGCTCTCTCTCCTGTATTACACAGATGATTGTTAAGGGCCATTACTTAACATCCCAGAAGGATGTGAGGTGACTGATAGAATGATAATGCAGTCATTTTCTGAAACTACTCACCCTGAAATTTGGCACCTTTAGATTCTCAGTGATTTTTTTAACATAGGATATCAAATAGGAATATAGAGTCTTGTGTCAAAGGAAGAAAAGATATGAGCACAGAGTAATGAAAGTTGGTGAGGAACAGGATATGAATTCTGAAATCTTCCTTTTTTCAAAGGGAAACAGAAGAAAGGAAAATATAGGGGGAAAAGATGGGAAGGAAGAGGAAAACACTGAAAAAAAGATGCTTTTTTTCCAAAAATATGGGGTGTTTATTGCTTATAGTGCATCAGAAGTAACTTCTTTAGCCATATTAGGGGAGGGGAAAATAATTGTGGGACAATAGCTTGAAGTTCATTGTTGATGAGGGGATTGACTGCTTTCTAGATTATCTTCACTCATAATCTAGCTTCATCCTAGTATTAGATGGTCATTATTAACTGGGGGTAGATTTGGTCTGGGTGCAGAGTACCTCTGAGTTGGGGCATGAGCTTATGTGTGCGTGTGCGTATGCATGTGTGCGCATGTGCGTGTGTGTGTGTGTGTGTGTGTAATAGGAAGATTTCTGGAAAGGATCTTTGGAGCCACCTGCACAATGGATAGAGTGCTGGACTTGGAGTTCAAATCCAGCTTCAGACACTTACTAACTGTGTGACTCTGGACAAGTCACTTACTCCTGTTTGCCTCAGTTTCTTATCTGTAAAATGATCTGGAGAAGGAAATGGCAAACTACCCCAGTATCTCTGCCAGGAAAACCCCAGATGGGGTCAGGGAGAGTCAGACAGAACTGAAACAACTGAATAACAACAAGCCATTTTTTAGAGGCAGCGTGGCACGATGGTTAGGACAGTGGCCTTGGAGTTAGGTTTGAATCCATAGATTTAAATTCTTCATGACACTAGGTGAACAAGTCACTTAAACTCTCTGGATCTGAGTTCCTCATCTGTTACATGAGGGTATTGGACTATGTAGACTCTAAGGTCCCTTTCGCTTCCAATTTGTGATTCTTTGACACAGGGCTTTCATTTAGCAAATGAGGGAAACTGAAACCCAGAAATGTTAAGCAACTTGTCTGAGTGCCAGGGTATGATTTGAACTAAAATTCTCTGACCTCAAATTCAAGATACTTCCCACTCTTCATAATGCTTCAAAGGTTGGTATAGTAATATCTTTATCATAACCCAAATGTTGACTATCTCTTTTTCTGGGTGGGTCATTGTGCTGATTTTTTTCTCTGTTTATAAGAGGCAGCATGACATAGTGGATAGACACTTGGCGCTGGAGCCAGAAAGGCTTCAGTTTGGTTTTTAATCTCTGACCACATCACCTGTGTGGCTCTTGGAAAAATCACAACACCTCAGCCCTAGGCAACGCTGTCATACTGCAGAATGCAAACAATGTCCCAGCATGTGTTGGTCGAGGGAGTTTCCTGTCCTTGTGAAATCAGAGGTCCTGTCCCAACCTCTATCTCCTTTATTTTTGTAATTCTTTTGATGTCTAACACATAGGAGGCATTTATCCTGTAAATGTTTGCTGAATGAATGAAGTCGTGATCATGTTTTCATTCAGAGTTCTAAGGGTTGGGATTTTGGGGAAATGAAGGAACAACCCTCCCCAGGATCTGGCCACTTTACTCAGAATGCCTCATTCCCCAATTTGGATGATTAAGTGAAAACTGATTAGAACCTTATTTCTACAGTTTGTCCCTACAGATGTTACAAGGCTCTTCATGAAGGGGTTGATGGTAGGAGTTCTGGGCTTACAAAAAGTAGAAAAATATTCCTGTCCCATCCACAATAATCCCACAAAGAATGCCAGTTCCACCCTTGGTCTGTAAGCTAGCATATATGTCTTTTTTTATATAATATTTTATTCTTTCCCAATTGCATGTAAAAACAATTTTAAACATTTTTTTTTATTTTGAATTCAAAATTATCTCCCCCACCCAGAGATGATAAGCAATTTGATGTAGGTTATATATAGCACATTCTTCCTTGTTTTATTTTTCTCTGCAATTGATTGCATTAATTTGCATGGATTAACAGGGATTTAAGATCCGGATTACTAAATCAAATATTTAGATCTGGAAGGCACCTCAGAGTCATCTTCTTTATCATTTTATAGATGAGGAAATTGAGGCAATGACAAATAAAAGGACTTATCCAAAGACCCTAAGCAATGGAATCAGAACTGGAATCTAGGTTTCCTGGCACACAAGTCAGAGTTTTTTTTCAGGATACGTGAAAGAGCTATCAAAGGAACACAACTTTAGGGCCTGGGAATCAGGGAGACCTGAGTTGGAATTTGACTTCAGATGCTTACTAGCTGTGTGACCTTAGACCAGTCACTTCACCTCAGTTTCCTCATCTGTAAAATGGGTATAATGATAGCACCCACAATGAAATGAGATAATATTTGTAAAGGCCTTAGTGCAGTGCCTGGGATGCAGTAGACACTATGTAACTGTGATATATTATAATTATGTGAAAGAGCAAATAGATGTGTTCAGTTGGGCCCCTAAAGGCAAAACTAAGGCTGTTGGGTAAGAGGTAAGAGTTTTGAGGCAGGTGGTATGGCCTAGTGAAAAGAATACTAGGTTTAGCATTGAGGACTTGGGTTTTAAATCCTGGTCCTATACCTGTGAGACCTTGGGTTAGTAATTTCGCCTTTCTAGGTGTCCTTTTCTTAGATGTAATGGAAAGGGGTCAGAAAGGATGATTTATTGAAAACATGTTTCAACTCATTGTCAGGGAAAACTTCCTAACAATTAAATCTATGGGCACAAAAGTGGAATGGTCTCTACCTGAGATGGTGGTGAATTCTGTGACATTAGAGGTCTTCAGGGGTATAATGGGAAGGGCTCTGGATGTGGAGTCAGAAAAGATCTGGGTTTGAATCCCCTCTCTGAACTTAACTATATGACCATGGGCATGCCTCTCAAACTCTCTCTGAGTCCCTGTTTTTCAATTTGTAAAAAATGGAGATGATAGTATTTGGGCTACAGGTCTATCGCAAGGATTGGATGATATAATGTGTTAATATATGTAATATAATTATATAACAGAATATTATATATGTAGCAGGTATTTTATATGTTAATATAGGAATGTTAATATATGTAATATAATTATATAACAGAATATTATATATGTAACAGGTATTTTATTTTCATGATTAATATTGTCAAGGATGGGACAAAAGAGATTGTAGTGATATTGAGATGACCATCTGTGAGTTCCATTCCAACTCTAAAATTGTTTGCATGATTAATGTAACTGAGGACAGCTAGGTGGTATCCAATACTGAGCCTAGAGTCAGGAATACAGTGCATCTATCCTTGAAATGCATGTTCAACACATTCATCTCCTTTCTGTTCCTCTTTCCTTGCTTCTGCTGCCTTGAGAGCAGTAAGTGGGCTCAAATTTCCTATTTTCTCCCCACTGGGCTAGCCTGCAGCACATTCTCAGTGACTTCTTCTGGGCATATTAGGAGGTAAAATTAATCAGTAAGCATTAATTGAGCTACATTACTATATTCAAGGCTCTGTGATAGGTACTGTGGGGGATAGCAAAATGGATAGGGCTCAGTCCCCGGTGAAGCAGACGGAACAGTAAGACGCAGGTACAATGACAAGTAATTAACCAAACAAGGTAATTTATCCAAATTGCCAAATGAGCCTTGCAGACTGTGAATGCACAGAAATTCAGAAGAGGGAGAGGCAGCCATGGCTGCAGATGAGCATGGCTGCAAATGCAGAGGATCACAGGAAGTTGAATTCTTCTAGCCTTCAAGGCTGGCCCATTATGGGGGTAAGGAATGAATTCTGAACCACTCTCAAGGTTATAGGCACAATAATCTTAAGTTGTCAGTCTTTTCAGGTGAAAACTTCTCTTTGAAGAGTTCTTCCCTTGAGCCCCATGGCCCTTTCTGAAATATTACAAAGCCTTGAATTGGGGCTTAGTATTAGCCATCCCAAAAGTCATCCAACATAGCTCTGTTATAGGGGGGAAACAGTAGAGGCCTGAGGCCTTAGCCCTGTTGCTGAAATCTGGAATTTAAATGTTCTCTAACTGTTTTGGAATATCTTGATAGGATATAAGAGCACTGTACTACAATACGTGCATTTGAATCCTTGATTTGGACATTGACTAGCGAGAACTCTCTTTTCTTTAAAGGTTTTCTTTAAACCTCAGTTTATTTCATCTGTGAAATGGGTCTAGTAGTACTTATACTATTTTTTAAATGTTTTTGGTGTGGAATTGTTGGAGGAAGCACTTTGTGGACCTTAAAGCAACCTATAAATGTAATATTCTTCTCACTCAGTGGAATGGATCTGGAATCTGGAGTCAGAGAATCTGGATTCAAGTCCTGGCTTTGTCACTTACTACCTTGTGACCTTGGGCAAATCACTTAACCTCTCTAGGTCTTCATTTTTTCAAATGTAAAACAAGGGGTTTGAGCTAGATGACCTAAAAGATCCCTTCCATTTTAAAATCTAATGGTCTCTTCAGTGCAGAAATGGGGAACCATATGGGTTTAATATTGTATATTTTACTGGAAGAGGTTGATACGTTATTCAGTTTTGCTGATTTTTTTTCCTATCTTTAATCATCGTTCTAAGGGGATGGCTCACTGAAGAGGAAAAAGGATCTATTCAGTTATGGATGTTGTAAAAATTTTAAAAAAATCAGTTAAAAATAATAAGTTAACAGCATATAAATGAAGCTTCAGTTTGAACTCTACACCCGTATGCTTTGATCATTCCCCTCTGCCTTTTAACATCTTGAGGAAGTATTATTTTGGGATTCATTCCTTTCAGCTCCTGTCTCTCTGGCACATTAGGGTAAAGCTAGCAGCCCCTCAGCATGTCTCACTCCACGAGGAAGGCTGCAGCACTGTGCTGTATCTAGAAATGTAACTGCCAGTCAAGTGATAGAGAATCCAGAGAACAAAGGGAAGCTGGCTGAGTATGTTTGAATACACGGAGATACTGGGGACATATGGAGTTGGAGGACAGCAGCACGGAGAGACAAATGGCTTGAGTACTGAATGTGTAGTGCATCCTTGGGGAATCACTTGGGCTCTTTTGTTGCTGGTGGTTTCTTTTACATTTCTGGATCTCCTTCTCTTTCTTTCTCCTGTATACTTTCCCCTTATTTTCCTCTCCCTCTTAATCCCCTTAGGTATCATCATGTTTTCTTCACCTTTCTTGAACCCAAAGAAGGCAGGGAATTTGAGTAAGGAATTCAGAGCTCAAAGCTAAAACTTTCTCTTTTGTAATGTCCAAGGCATATTCTCAATCTCTTTCTTTTTTCCTTCTTTTTGTTTATTCAAAACAGTGATTTTTCACAAGTAGCATTTCAAACCTGGGGTCTGGGGAGAGCTAACCTGTGGTACTTTTTTCTTCAGACTGACACTGAGAAGCATTCACAAGTGGAGCGGAATTCTCTTTGGTCTGGTGATGATATCAAGAAATCAGACGGGGGATCTGACAGTGGCATAAAGATGGAGCCTGGGTCCAAGTGGCGGCGGAATCCCTCTGATGTGTCTGATGAGTCTGACAAGAGCACCTCAGGGCGAAAGAATACAGTTATTTCCCAGACAGGCTCATGGCGGCGGGGCATGTCGGCCCAAGTTGGCATCACCATGCCAAGGACCAAGACTTCTGCCACAGCAGGCACACTGAAGACTCCAGGGACAGGTGAGGAAAAGGAAGAAACTGTCCCAGACCAGGATGGTGAGCCTTTGAAATCAAGGCTCAGTAACCCTGAAAACAACATCTTTCTAGGTCCTCATGAATTTACTTTTTGGGGGGTTTTTGGAGGGGAGGGGGAGAATGTTTTGCAGTTTATTTTTTGGTATATATATATATATATATATATATATATATATATATATATATATATATATATGCATGTGTATGGGTTTGCACACATACACATTTTTCACCTCAGCCTAATTGGAATAATTTATTTGTGTTAGCCTATTAAACTATTAAAATATCTTAAGTGTTAGAAACATATTGAATTAGTTAAGCTGTGTGCCAAGTAAAGTCTACACTGATTTGTCAGACTCATTATGCCTGTGAGATTTTATTATGAATGCTTTAGAAAATGTGCAGTAAATAAGCACAGTTTGTTGAAACAGGTAAAGAAATATCTGGGCAACAATTTAGCTAGTGATGACTGGGTTCAAATCCTGGCTCTACCACTCAATGACTCAGTGACCCTGGGCAAGTTACTTAACTTCTCTGGGTCACAATGTCTTCATCTGTAAAATGGACTGGGTGGATTATATAACTTCAAAGGTTCTTTTCAACAATAGAATCCTAATGAGGAGAGACATTTGGTTTCCAGATTTCGGTTTAAATGCTCAGGTGACTTCTCTTTACCAAAAGTATGAAAAATAAGTATTTGCTTATAGATATAACATAATAGGAACAGACAAGATTATTTCCTTTAAAATATCTTTCTTTTACTTCTCAAGCGGAATTATCTTCCCATGGGAGTATCATCTCTTTGCTAGAAGGTGTTTTGTTCATTGATTGTATTCCTCTGTGTCTTGACTTTGGTGTCTTACACATTGATTTCTCTCTCTTAGGAAAAACAGATGATGCAAAGGTATCAGAGAAAGGAAGGCTTTCCCCTAAAACCACACAGGTGAAACGCTCTCCATCAGATGCAGGTCGAAGCAGTGGTGATGAATCCAAAAAGCCTCTTCCCAATAGCTCCAGAACAGCTACCGCCAATACCAACGCCTTTGGGTTTAAGAAACAGAGTGGCTCCACCATTGGGCTGACCATGATTACGGCCAGCGGAGCCACCATCACTAGTAGATCAGCCACCCTGGGCAAGATTCCAAAGTCATCTGGGCTGGTGGGAAGGTCTGCCAGTCGGAAGACAAGCATGGATGGGGCCCAGAACCAGGACGATGGCTACCTAGCCCTAAGCACAAGGACAAATCTTCAGTACAGGAGTTTGCCTCGTCCCAGTAAGTCCAGTAGCCGCAATGGGGCTGGTAATAGATCCAGCACCAGTAGCATAGATTCCAACGTGAGCAGCAAATCAGCAGGTTTGCCAGTGCCCAAACTGAGAGAGCCTTCCAAGACAGCCTTGGGGACCTCTCTGCCAGGACTCATCAATCAGACAGATAAAGAGAAGGGAATCTCCTCTGACAATGAGAGCGTAGCTTCCTGTAACTCAGTTAAAGTGAACCCAGCATCCCAGCCAGCGTCCAGTGTGGCCGCAGCCACCCATCCACAAGGAGCCAAGTACCCAGATGTAGCATCTCCCACACTACGAAGGTAAGTTGTATCTTGACTCTCAATTTCAATGATGCTGACTGGAATGGAAATGATTGTCTTGGGCAGTTTGCAGTCTGTTTTATTAGGAACAGGTCAGCTGTTTTCATCCACCTCTGTTTCTTACTTTTCAACAGGAAGAGCCCTTGGGACACTGCTACTATAAAACAAAGAAAACATTTAGCTTTAGACCATTTTTTGCCCTGGACTGCCTATTTAAAAAAAAAAGATATTTTCAAATAGGCAAAAGAGGTGCCCTTCAATAACACCTTGCTGGGTATTCCTCAGGATTGGTTACTGAGTCAAGAACAGTCTTTCTTTCTTTGATGATTCATAGAAGAGTTTTCTCTGATCCCATAAAATGATCATATTAAAAATAAAACCCACCTGGTATATTTGATGGAAGTTATGGTTCACTCAAAATTCTTACCAAGATATTACATCAGCAGAGTCAATCCCTCTTTATTTTTTCTACCCTATTCAGTGTTGGTTTTTTAAAAGGATGAGAAGAGATCAATGTGTTGTTTGGTTAGAAGGGATTCTGGGGAAGGAACATTATTTCCTTTATGTCTTCCAAAGCCAATTTGCATTCCCATTTCCTACACGCGAGCAGTTTATCTAGGGAGAGAGATGATCTGATTCCCTTGTTTCTATCTGGTCTCTGTAAGATGTCAACATTCTAACACTTTGGAGCTAGCACTGGGTTGTCTCCTTACTCCTCCCCCCCCATCAACATTCTGTTACAGTAAGAGTAGGTGGGCAGAAGATTCCAATCTTCCCTCTCATACCTTCTATGCTATTCAGAGAGGTGAGACCCCCGCTGTAGCAAATAAGGGCTGAAATTTATTTTTGATAAATAGGAACATTTGAAAGGGCTTCCTAAATACCAATTTCCATGAAAGGTATAATGAAGCAATTCAACACTTACTCTTACGTGCCTAGACTTGATGATTAAAACTTCAAGAACTACTTTTTGAGCAGAGGAATCAAAGTTGTACCCTTTGTTATTGCAACACACTTCCTGGTAAATGAAACATTGTATTGCTTTTCACTTAATACATTAGATATAATATTCACTTTGGGTCAAAATTTCTTTTAGTAACTACAAAGGCATTTCCCTAGACCCATAGGCTCCTATAACTGTAGATTCAAAATGCATGCAACTTCTTAAACATTATACTGAGCACCTTTCAACTAACTCTTGGGAAACTTCATATTTAATATTATGATTTTCCTTTCTCCTAATTGAGTAGACCCTTCATTCTCTAGTTGTCAAAAGAACCTGTATACTGCAAGCATTTCTCATTAGGCAGCAGTTATCTCATAGCTAAGATAATAAAGCATAGTTTTATGGTAAATGAGTAGGACTGCACTGGATATAAAGGTCAAACTCACCTTAAAATCCGGTGGCTGATTTCAGGGAAAAACAGTGATCTCCTTTTCTTAAAGCTCTCCCTGGAAGATTTTTAAATGCTTAGCTCCTACAAGTTTGATTTTTTTCCTCTTACATGCACACACACACATGCGCACGCGCATGCACACACACACACACTTTTATAGATGAGATACATTTCTTACATTTATATGATGTGTGCTTTCCTTTGCAGTCAAAGGCAATGAATGCCGTTGACCTACTCTGAGGACACCATGTTTTTTCTCCCATTCCATTCACCCCACCTCCCCCAAACCCCACACCACTCCAGGCCTGATAGTACACAATTATGTAATAATTGGACAAGGTTGGATATGTGATCTGTAGGAGAAGGAAGCAAACTGGTACCTATGTGACCAGTAAGGGCTATTGTCTACTTCATACTCCCACAGTTGTTTGGAGGCTCAGACTATCCGTGTTAATGCCAGATGAGTGCTTTCTAGCCATTGTAGAGGCCACAGATGCCACAAAAGCAAACATTTCCATGAAATGGGTTTTCCAGGCTTCCAGGTGTAGATGTAGCCAGTTAAGCCAGTGTTTCCAAATTCCAGATACTGTGCATGAAGACTGGGAAAAACAAACTTTATCCGACAACCTAGAAAAACAAAATGGCCATGACAAAATTGTTCAGTTCATCTAGTTAGAATAATCTGTGTAGGTTTAATTCTTCCTACTAGAACATGAGCTCCATGAGGGCAACAATATAATCTTCCTTGTATCTTTGCCTCCCCAACATCTATAAAATGCTCTACTGCATTTTCACTGAATTACTGAAAGAATGACAGGATGGGGACTCAATAATGAAGGGTATTAAATCAAAGAGTATCTTCCTCACACCTCCGTTCCTTACCTCCTTTAGCTTAGAGCTAGTGTTAAGTCATTTTCAGAGGACTTGGACAATAGACCTGGGAAATATTCAAAAATGTAAGGTTAGTCATTTTGGTAAGAGAGAAAGCATCCCCCATTCTGCAAATTCTTGCTCTCTTCTTTTCCCCATCAATCTCTTTGAAAGCTCCTTGCCTTTGGCATTGAGCACTCAATCCCCACAATGCTTTATCTCTTCACAGACTCTTTGGTGGAAAGCCTGCTAAACAAGTATCCATCACCACAGCTGAAAGTATGAAAAATTCAGTGGTCATCTCTAATCCTCATGCTACTATGACCCAGCAAGGCAACTTAGAGTCCCCCTCTGGCAGTGGCATTCTGAGCAGCGGGAGCAGCAGCCCACTGTACAGTAAGAATGCCGACATGAACCAGTCTCCGTTAGCCTCTAGCCCCAGCTCAGCCCACTCTGCTCCTTCCAATAGTCTCACCTGGGGCACCAATGCTAGCAGTTCTTCGGCAGTGAGCAAGGACGGCCTTGGATACCAGTCCATTAGCAGCCTTCACACCAGCTGTGAATCCATTGACATCTCCCTCAGCAGCGGAGGGGGACTGAGTCACAATTCTTCCACTGGCTTGATCTCTTCCAAGGATGACTCCCTCACCCCCTTTATAAGAACCAACAGTGTTAAGACCACACTGTCAGAAAGGTTAGTGTTTCCATTCTGTTTGATTTATCATCATAAGTTATTTAGAATAACAGCACCCTAAAAACTAATAAAATTGTAGCAGGAGTCCCCCAAAATGAATTAGCTTTTAAAAGAAACATTTGGATCTCTTTCTTTTTTGATCTATTCATACCATTTTGATTTACAAATATGACTAGAATCCACACGAATTTCTCACCAGTTTGATATTATACTCAATATGAAAATATACTTTCTGCTGTCCTTTTGACTTTGGTTATCCTCGGTGCTCACAGCTGCTGGAAGACTTCAGTTTAATTCCTTCCCTTTGAAATGATATTCACCCTTTGAAATCCTTCTAACAGTCATTATGTTCTTCTTCCCCCTCCCCGCCTTGGATCAACTTTTTTTCTTCCCTCCCTTTAGTAATTCTGCCTCAAAGTAGTTTGTGTATTAAAGAGAACAGTTGTTCTCCTTAATAGGCAATCTTAGAGTAATTGAGGAAATTTTAGGGTAGTTCCCTGGGGTAGTTGAGTGGTTACAGTAGCAAGCAGATGGCAGGGGCCCTACCGAAAGGACTGCCTAGACCAGGAATTTGAAACTTGGAAATCCTGCACTTCAGCTGGGCAGTGTGTTTCATTTTGCTGTTGAGTCATGTTGCATTTCTCGAAGTGGGAGGAAAAAAATTAGCAGTAGCTTTTAGAAAACTAAATGTTCTGATGACTGTTTAACAACTTCCCTCTCTTCAGCATTCTTGGCGCTAATATACCTTCTCTTGTTTTCTGTCTGATTGGACTTATTCCTCCAGCCCTCACTCTTCCCCAGCTGCTAGCCCTAAGTTCTGCAGAAATACTTTACCCAGGAAACAGGACAGGTAAATGATGTTCCTTTCAGGCAGGCCACCACCACACAGGGGCTCCAGGTTGTTCCGTTCTTATCTGAAGTCAGATGTTTGTTGAGGAGAGGCTGCTGGGTGGAGGCCCCCTCCCTTGTGTTTGTGTTGGTATCAATTTGTGCTACTTAGACATGCCAGTGAGGGTCTACTCCTTTGCTGTTTGAGACCTGGAGGGAAGGTGGCAGGGTTGGGAGACTCCCTTTTGAGTTCAAGAACCCTGCTCTTCTCAGCCCAGGAGAAACTCTCACTTGCATTACAGCCTTTCTGTGGCATGCTATTTCTCCCTCCCCCTAAGCCTAGCCCACTCCACCTACCCACCTGGCAGACCCCTCTCACCTTTGTCTCTATCTCCTGATGCAGTCCCACAGTTTCTCCCACCGTAAGTGGGTCATTCTGATTTGGCTTGTCCTGTCTTGGAGGCAGCTTTGTTCTAATGTACCCATTTTCCTTAATGATAGCAAAATGATAATGATAGAAAATGGCTAAGACTGAGTTTTTCATGTAGCTTCTCCATGGTCCAGTTTAAATGGTAGCCTTTATCCTTGATATAGGCTGATATAGTCCAGTTTAAATGGTAGCCTTTATCCTTGATATCCTTGATATTTAATAGAATAAGTAAATGATATTCTATTTTTAAAAAAAACAAACACCACTCCTATTACCCCCTCCCCAATTTGCCACATTTATGAACCAGTGCTTTAAATACTTGCCTTTTGAAAAGAGAAATAATGCCTTGGCTTTATCACCTAGCAAGTTACAGCATGCCTGGAAGAGGTCTGGCTCACAGTTCCTGGATGCTGCAGCAAGGGCTACTGAGGTTGAGACAGATGGAATTCACTTAACTCCAATTGAATTTCAAATATGCAGACTCCTACAAGCTTTTGACCTCTCAAAACTCTACAAGTAGTCCCTTCCCCCCATTTCAATCTCACACACCTCCAGCATCTCCCAGCCTTCCTCTATACCCCCTTTCCCCAGCACTTAAGGAGTAGGCCAAAACTTGGGTGGGCTAGATAGAGAGGAGAATCTGGCATCCCTACTCTTCAGTTAATTTTGGTAATGGTGACTCAGACTAAGGAGCCCTTTTTTCCAAATACATTGGCTTGTGGATCTCCCAAAGCCAACAGACACCCTCGGTTTTGTGTGGAGTGGAGTGCTGGCTTTGGCCCCTGGTGATGGCATGCTACCTAATGCATGGATAACTAAACAGTCCAGGGATCAGGTCATCTCATGTATGTATATAAATATATATATATATATATATGTATGTATGTATGTATTTTTTGTACGTACATATTGGTTGCATGCTTGCTTAGATAAAAGATTGTTACTTTTTTCTCTAAAAAAATGTGATGTGGGTGTGGATACCATTCTTTTCCTCCTGCTCTTTTAATCGCACCTCCCCCCCCTGGTGTTTCTCTGAAGTTTTTTTTTTCTTTTAACTCTCCTACAGTGACCCGCACCTTGATAGGAACACTTTGCCTAAAAAAGGACTCAGGTATTGGTGTTTCCTCCTAGAGTACTTGGCTTTTGTGGTGGCTTGGGCACTTGGCTGTGTGTGTCTTTCTCGTGGCTGGCAGCAGGGTGGGGTAGGAGAAGTTCATCTGCTTCAACAGCTGAACTATTTGGGCCAGGCTCCTCTGACCCTCCTGTCTTCACCTCCCCATCCAGCGGCTTGTTTGCTTGAGCAGGGGCTGTGGCTTTTGCAGACCAAATCCTGAAAAACCAGCACTGGGCAAGAGTGGGGAGCTGTGGCCTGCTGTTTTTGTGGTCAGGTTGATCAGCTCAGACAAATTTGCCATCGTAGCACTGCTCATGGAAACTATTTTCCAAGAATAAAGGACATGATTTATAGCATTTTCATTTACGTGCTAGGATAAGGTAAGAAAGGGCAAAAAACAAACCAAACCAAAACACTGGACTGTGTTAAAACCTAGATTTGGACTCAGGACTTCTGTTTGAATCCCACTGGGGCTACTTAAAACCTGTGTGACCATGGGCAACTCATTCAACCTCTGAGTCCTGAATTTCTCCTTTGTAAAATGAGGAAGTTAGACCTTGTGATCCTAAGGTCACTTTCCCACTCTTAATCTATGAACCTATAGTCTGTGATCTTTTTCCTTTTTCCTTCTCTTTTTTGCCAAATAAAAATGTTGCTAATAAGGGGTACTTTACTGAATCTAGGATATCCTGACTGAAAATTGAGATCAGCTTTTAACATGCCAAAAGCATGTACATCTGTTTCCTGGGGGAAAACTTGGAAAACACCCACCAGAAAGGGTTTTCCTTTCTATTCAAACCAAGTGGGTGGTTTTGGCTCATTAGCACGGCAAGCCCTGGCTAAATGAAATGCTATAAGTCAATCCTGCTTATGCTATGGGGGTCACTTTGCCCACTTGAGAGGTTTTGACTTCCTTGCCCTCCTTCCAGGATCCCCATCTCATGGCGGCTGCTACCATTTTTCCTGCTCTCTAAATGCCTTGTTCTTTGTAGCAGGTGGTTCACCCAGCATTGGGTATGAACTGCTTGGTCACACTGGGGACATGGAATGGAATGTTTCATTGCTGTCATGTGTATGTATATCTAACAACCTATAATTTTTAAGGCTGAAACATATTGACCTATAAAGTAAGGTAGGTAGCAATACTTCCTTCCAACAGGGGCTTAAAATAGAGCAGATTCTGAGCAAATAAAAGGTGCTGGGAGGAAAAAACCAAACAGCCTCGCATAGCTCTTTCCATAATGCTTTAAAGGTTTACAAAGTGTTTTCTATACATCACTTTATCTGATCCTTAACGTGACTCTGTGTGGAGTAGATTTTACTATTATCCGTTGTTCAGTTCTGAGGAATTCGTGACTCAGAGATGTTCCATGACTTCCCCAGTATCCCACAGCTAACAAGTATATAAGTCTGGACCCAAAACCCAGGTCTGTCTAATTCTCAGTCCAGCCTTCTTCCAGTAACCTTCACTTCTTATCCTAGAGATCTTAGCACTGACGATGAGCCCCTAAAACCTTTCTTCGTATCTGAGCCTTTATTGTACCATATTCTGTTCATGGTATTTATCCGTAGACAGTTTGAATATTTAAAAGGGAACCAAAGTTAATCTGAGTTTGACTTTGATATACTGTTTGTAACCCTGGAGGGAGTTAACCTCTCCAAACAGTAGCATGTTGAAGTAGTCTGTGTGTGTAAATTTAAGGGGGGGGGGTGAAATTCCTTTCCATTGAAATTGCAGCCCTGCTTCTAATTGGTTTTAAACAAATATGAAATAAACTATAGCACTCTTTCTGCTAAAATTAAACAAATATTGTCATTGTTTTGGAGGCAGTTTCAAATGCAGACATGAACCTGCAAAGATATGAGTAAATCATATCTTATAAAAAATTCATACCAAGAATCCTGACTGCATAAAGGAAATGAAGGCAAAGCCTTTGGTAATATGAATAAGCACACCTCCCTCATGTACATATTTTATAGATTCCTATTTCTGTGTAGTAAAATTCATATGGTGAAGCATACCTAGAGTCCAGCAGTACTGTGGCTCTGTAAGCACTTTAAAATGGCTGAAGTAAACCACAAAGTAAATGAGGTCTAGATTCTAGAGGCCTTGGGTGTGGCCTTTTGACCGAGTCTAAGTCTTACAGAACAAATCCATTTATTAAGAGGATTTGTTCTATTTGGGTCTAGTCAATGGGAGGACCTAGAGGGCTACATGTGACCTTGAGGCCACAGGTTCCCCACACCTGGTCTAGAAGGTTTAGAAAACCTTCCAAGGTTCCACCTCCTCCCAAGATTCCCTGATTTAAGTGACACTAGATTGCATTGATTTTCCTCAAATTTTGTATATTTTTGGGTCTTTCAAAGATCCCCACAGCTTATGTTTCATATATATATGTATATATATGTTTCACACACACACGCACATATATATATGTGTGCATATGTGTGTATGTGAAACATATATGTATATAATAATGTGCTAGCCTCAGTGTCCCAAAGATCTGGGTTCAGGTCCTATCTCCAACATGTACTAGCTGTGTGACCTTGGGAATTCATTTTAATCTTGTGTTGTTCTAGGCTCTATAAAAACTATAGACTCTATAAAACTATAGGCTATGGAGCAGGTGCCAGCCTTTACAGTAGAGGGAGTTCTCTCATCAGAAAGTTCCTAATACCAATAGAATAATGGGTCCAGTCCCTAGCCCTATTTTGTTCACAAATAAATAACCAGAATTTCCCAGTAGCCTAATAATGGATCTTCCCATGAATTATTTAGTAATTGATCTCAATTCCGATATAGCATGATCAGATGGGAAATTCATTAAAGTGGCTGAGTAACAAAAGCTAGAATATTGAGAATTTTCTTTGCATTCAGTTTTTCAAGGGTGTATGATCATTTTGGATTTTTATTTTCTTTCTTGAAATTGCCCATCTATTCAGTTCAGTTCCAGTCCTGTGGAGTTAATTTCCTCTGTAACTTTTGTGATTGACCCTAGGATCATTTTTGCCCTTTCAGGTACACCCCCACCTCCCAACTTCGCACTCAAGAAGATGCAAAAGAATGGTTGCGGTCCCACTCAGCAGGAGGCCTGCAGGACACAGCCACCAATTCCCCCTTTTCCTCAGGCTCCAGTGTGACCTCCCCCTCTGGGACTAGGTTTAATTTCTCCCAACTCGGTGAGTTTTTATATGGTCACTGGTCATGACAACGAGTGTTAATGAACAGTAAGACTATCTTATACTTAAGAAAGGGCCATATTGTCATGCACTGGGCATGGTTACTCTTCAGTCGTTTGGCTAGCTCCTGACGGTGTGAATTTTATTTCTGGAGTTTACTGGTTGCTTAGAGAAGTTCCATCAATGAGCAAGCAGCATCTATAATATTCCAAATTTAAATTTTCTTGATATGAAGAGATGTAGAATCATCAATATGGACAGGTCCACACTGTCCCTAATCCATGGGAAGTTGCTTCAGTAAACGCTTCCTGAATATCTTAGACATTTATTAAATGCCAGCTATGTGCCAGATGCTGTGTTTGTCAGTCTGTGCAAGGCCTTTTGATTTGTTTTGTGAAGAAAGATGAAGGATATTATCCTTCAAGGATCTTATCATCTAGGAAGATATGATATTACCCAGATAATAAACTAAAGAAGGACATGATAATATCTTCCTGTAAGGAACATATGAGCCCTATGAGAGTAGGATTGGGTCATTTTTTTATCCTCGTTTCCTCTGTGCCTAGCACAGGGCCCGGAGCATATTAATAATGAATATTTGTTGAGTGAGGAACTATAGGAAAAAATAGACAAGATGCTATGAAAGAAGCATGATAACCAAGCATTATTAAGCACCTATTATGCTCAAGAAAAAGATACAAGCATTTATTAGTGCCTTCTATGTGCCAGGCACTATACCTAGAACTCTACAAATATTATCTCATATAATCCTCACAGTAGCCTGGGGTGGGGGGAGTAGGAGGTATTCTGCTAGGTGAGGAGATAAAAAAATGAAATGACGTTGGAAAGCTGGCACCTGAGTGATGGGAAGAATTAAAATGGTAAAAAGGAAGGGGGCAGAATTTTAAAAGAAACAGATAACTAATAGGTCTAAAACAGTTCATTTTAGTGGGAATGTAGGGTGCATGAAGGAGTAGTAGGAGAAAGATCAATTGAGGCTAGAGCATAGTAGGGAAAGGGGAAGGATGTTGAATGCTCCAGTAAGAAGGTTAGACTTGTCTTCTAGAAATAGTGCAGAACCATGGAAAGTCTTTGAGCTGGGGAGAGATATTTTATGGTTTTCTTCTGTTTTTGTTACCCGTCCTAACATTTAATGTGTCTGGCTTCTCATATGAGATTGAAAATATAGAATTCACTTCAGTAAGTGTGAATGGATCACTCACTGGGCAAGTCTGCTACTGTGCTAGATGCAGGGAAGGATTCAGAAAGTGTCGGGATACAAACTCTACAGAAGGTCAGTCCTCTTGGAAAATACATGCAACAAATAGAAAATCATGCCAGATCACATACAGTTAAGTGCTATGTGAGATATAATTAAGTGTTAAAATACTTGGAAGAGATTGTAGGCACTGAGAGTGGGTTACCAAGGACAGGGAACTGAGGAAAGTTTTATGGGAAAGTAGAACTTCTATGGGACCTAGAGTGATAAGATTTGGTTAGGTAATAGAAGGACTGCACCAGCCTTCCCAGAAGTTCATTTTTCAGGCAGAATTTCAAAAGTAATGTAAAGGATATATTTAATATGGTTAAATATGGCATGAATGGAAGTTAGTACTTCTCAATTAGTGTACACCTCCTGAAAAAAATGAGCCTCTTGGAATAAGGGAATGTTCTGCATTTCTCCATAAAGGTTGGTGACAGTTAACGAAGTTGGGTCACATCCAGTTCTTTAAAACCATTCTGAATACTTTTCCTGTATAAGACAGTGGGATCATAGCCTTTGTCAGCTCTACTCTTTTGAGTTAAGGGGTCTCATTGACACAAAAGACCTCAGTAGTTCCTGGCCGTTTCAAAGCTGGATTTGATTATTTCAGGCTTTGGGCTTTAGAAGGAACTGAAACGGTAATTCATTAGCACATGCCTGGATGGAGACCCTGGCATGTCCAAACTTGTTAATTAGAAAGCAAAGGCTCTGAGACTGACCTTCCTTTCTTTATTTTTTTGCCCTGTGTAAGTTACCTTTTAGGAAGTGAAGGGGAATTGTGTGATGAAGAAGTTGGCCTGGAAAAAATAGGTAGTTAATGATTAGCAAACAGTCTACCCTTTGTCAGTGATGAAGTAGTGAAAGGAGATGTGAATTTTCTATTTAGCATTTATGCTTCTCTATTTTAGCGAGTCCCACCACGGCCACCCAGATGAGCTTGTCCAACCCGACCATGCTGAGGACCCACAGCCTCTCCAATGCAGATGGGCCTTATGATCCCTATACTGACACCCGCTTCCGGAATAGCTCCATGTCCTTGGATGAGAAAAGCAGGACCATGAGCCGCTCAGGCTCCTTCCGAGATGGCTTTGAAGAAGGTAGGCAAGGAATTTGGGGGTTCCTTGAGTGCATGTGAGTGCGTAAGAAATAACCCATGGGTGCTGTCATTAGTGCAGTTTGTCCCTGCTGAGCAGGGCATCAAGAGACAGACCAGCCTCATCTAGACTGAGTTGTGTTTGGTTTTTCATTTGTGAACTCCTTAGGTTCTTGCCATCTCTTTTCCTTAACCTGGAGATCAGTCCTGAGAGCGGTAGTCTTCAGAGTCTTAGAGGTGTAGTCCCATATAGATGGGCCAAATTTTGAACAATGAAACTGAATAGACCTGACCTTGGGAGAGGCTTAGGTATGGATGCAGAGGATCCCAGGCAGGTTTTTGGGCTGGTAGGAAAGTATAGCATCCGTCAATCACCAAGCATTGATCAAACACTCACCCTGTGCCAGGCACTGAGATGTGGCGAGGCAGGAATCCAAAGTACAATGGTATCCATTAGGGCAGTAGTGCTTACCAGTTGACAAATTATTCAAGTAGTCAAGGTCAGGAAGTTTTGGCAGTAAGAAGTAAGGACCCATCATAGGGACTGGGATGCAGGGCAGGGCTTGACTCCTGTCTTTTAGAGGGCCGCTGAGAATAAAGCAGATCCCATAGTGCCAGAGGAGCTGAGGTATGAGCAAGATAGGAAGAGATGGTATTAGACATATGGTCTAAACCCTGCTACTGGGTCATGAGGTGGGACTTTGGCTATAAATGGGCAAAGGAAGAGCCCAGATTCTAGAACTAGGATGTATAGTCAGAATGGAACCAGCATCTGAGCCATGGATTTGGGAGTCATCCTTAGTTCAGTGACCTCATTCTTCCCAATGCCTAGGACAGGGCCATGCCTAAAGCTAGGGTTCATTACCCTAGATTAAGAGTTTGGAAAATATAAAGAAAGGACAGTCACTGAAGTGTTGAAAGAAACCTTTGGAGGTTATAATGAGTCTCTGGCTTAAAGTACCCCTTGTGGATGACTTGTAACAATGCTGACTCCAGCTAGGCCTCCTTGGGGTACAGTGTTCAACACTGGGCCCCACCCTCCTGACCCCTGTCTGAAACAACAGGACATTCTGATCCAGGTTGAGCCTTACCATAATAGAAGAGAAAGTTAGATGAAGAATCTACTTCTTTCCCCTCTCCTCTGTGAACCATAATTTGGCACAGCTGACTTGCATCCTATGGAGCAGAGATTCTTAACTTGTTTTGTGTCATGGATACCTTGGGCCATCTGGGAAAGCCTGTGGACCCTTTCTCAAAATAATCTTTTTTAAACAACTTAAGGAAATGTCACACTTTAATTAGAGACTAGTGAAAATAAAAATAAAATTTTGTTTTCCTATTCAAGTTCATAAACTCTAGTTCGTGAAATCTACGTCCCCAAAGGCAAAGGTATAGATCTTCAGTTAAGCACCACTGCTATAGAGGAATGTCAGCATGCTCTTCTAGAAACTTACTAAAGACAGAGAAGATCCATGTTACACACCTCTCTTTGTATCTTCCCACCTCTTCATCTGGGATAATAAATCCTAGATGTAGGCTTGGCCCTGCCCTATCACTGGGAAGAATGAGACCCTGGGCTAAGGAGATGACCCCAACATCCATGGCAGCAGCCTTTCCACATTCTCCTAATTGACAGATGTGATGTGCCACAGAGAAGAGCAGGCAGTAGGGTGGTGTGTGTGTTTTGGTCATGTACACAACAGTTCAATAATTCCAATAATTGGTGCTCTCTAAATTCTAAATTCTGCTATACAGATTCTAAAGAAGGAAATGTGAAATAGACAAAGCAGAAGGTCTGCCCTTGCTAATCCCAGCTTTGGAGAAAACAAACAGTCAACACCTCCTGGATGTTAAAAAAAAAAAAAAAGACCATTTCATAATATCCTCAGATCTGGAGAATAAATGAGACAAAAAAGATATTAGATACTTCCAAACCTTCTTCTTAAGAGACAATTTAAAGAGTTTAGTTACAGAGGAATTGTTGCCCTTTATTTTTAATTTCCTAACAACTAAATGGTCCAATGAAAAGTTGGTGGATCATTTGCATCTAGTAAGTAGGCAGGAGTCTGGAAATCCATATAGTGGAGCCTACTGGGATGAAGAAAGCTCTGGAAAGGTGGATATGAAGTTGCTGAGAGCGATTTGTTACTTTTGAGAGCAGGAAATTTGGTTGTATATCCTTGTAGAGTTCTAGTATGTCAAGTTTTTTGTGTTGTAAGTTGAGTTGACATTTTGCTTGGATTTTCTAAATAAGTATTTCAGCACTGTGCTATAATTTTCATACTTTATAAGTCATTGAAATGACTAGCTTATGTATCTGACCATGGAGTTCATAACACTATCCTCTTAATCCATTGTTGTCATGTATTGCTGAATGAACCATATTCACAACTGAAACTTGTCTAAACAAGTAAGATCTGGCTCATGAAGGCCCAACTTCATTGCTTTATCATCAGATAACTTTCATTTATCCAATCTGGAATCAAGCTGCCTTAAGCGGCCACAACTGTGGAATATCTTAGATGTCAAAATGACTGATTAAAAGCGCTTGCTAACTCTGCTACAAGCAATGTCTAGACTATTATAAACGTTAATCGTTCACACAGAGTTAAAACAGAAATATAGACAGAAAGGTCTTAGGAGTTGGTGCTCTGTGAACATGTAACATTTAGATCTCTTGGGGTCTGTGGGTACAGATGGATTTTATTTCATCCAGCGGGAGATAATATGTTATGAAGACAAAGTGGGTTTCTCCTATTGAACGTAGTTTGGTTCCAATGTGGGAAGAATTAGTTTCTTTTCTTCTTTTCCTAGAAACTAATCCCTCTACCAACCTAAGCCCTGCCACTGGGGTGAATGGATAAATTTTAACAAATCACATGCTGTACTTGGGTAAAATATATAAACTATATTAACTCCATTCAATATGTTATAGGTAGTAATCAGAAGCAGAAATTTCAGGGAAATTAGAAACTCAAACTCAAAACTTAGTTATTGCTATTGGCACCCATCTGTAGGGTTTTGTTGGATTTAATTACTATTCTGATTTGACACACAGGCGTGGTCCAAGAACAGCCTTTTAAAATTACCCAAGGCACGTTAAATTTCTTGATGTTTTATGCAGTCTTTGAAAAGGATCATTTGTGGAGGTACTTACGGGACACCAAGTGGATGTTTAAAATAGGTGTGCTTTTTTAATTCAGATTTTTGTGACCGACTTTTAGAATTGGTATAAGCTAAAAACAAACCAAAAAGCTAACATTTATCTTGTACCTACTGTGTATTAAGTGTACTAGGACTTTAGGTTATGTGTATGCATACAATTTGCTAAACACTTGATAAATATTATTTCATAAGCGCCTCAAAAAATCCCTGGGAGGTAGAAACCATTATTATGTTACAGTTGGGGAAACTGAGACAAACAGAAGTTAAATGCCTTGCCCATGATCACTCAGCTAGTAAATGTTTAAGGTTGGATTTGAACCAGGTCTTTGTGACTTAAGAGCTCAGCACCCAATCCACTATGCCATGCACAGCTGCTCCAAAATCTGTTAGCACTTGCTACATAGGAGCCCTCCTGCTTTCTCTATCTATCTCTATCTCTTCCTCTATCTCTTTCTCTAACTTAGAATGGGAAACGCTGGTTGTATATCAAGTTGATTTCCCTATTGTGACAGGATAAAGGCTCCAAGAAGAAGACATAACACTGGGTCTTAACCAAAAGGCCAGAGAGGCAGTGGTAATCCCCTTGGCATGTGTGATATCCTAGACCCAGTCAGGAGGTTGGGAGGTTGAGGATTATAGCTTCCCATGTGCGAAGTCAGAAGCATTTTATTGCTTCATTGACTGGAATATACCCAATTATTTCATTCAGTATGATTCCAACCACAGTGAAATGAATGTTTCTTCTGGCTTGGGCCTGCATGCTGATTGCATTCAGTGACTTGAATCCTACACTGCCCCCCCACCCCCACCCTTTTCTGTCAACCTTAGGGCTTTGGAAAGCTGCTCAAAAAATACATTGAAAGTCATGAAAACTGGTAGCTAGAAAATGAGACACACTGTCAATCAACAAGCGTTTATTAGATGTTCTGACTTTGATGTTGAGGATATGAGGATAAAAGTGAGAATACAGTCCCTGCCCTCAGGGAGCTTATATTTGACATCACAGATTCTTAAATTTTTTGCATAACAGATTGTTTTGACTGTCTGATGCAGCCTAGGTACCCCTTCTAAGAATAATGTTTTTAAATGATTAGAATAAAATCCGCAAGATTCTAAAGGAATATATTCATTAAAACATTTTTTTAATAATTTATGGACCCTGACTTAAGAACCCTGTACTGACGGTATGTTCCCAGGTAAGTGAGGAAAGGAATTGCCCAAACTATATATATAATGTTGAGAAGGTGGCTGTAGTCATTCCCAGCCACTTGAACAAGGTGTTGACTGAGATAGAGGTTTCAAGATAGCATGGTAAAGAAGGAGAGTTTGCCTAAGAGATGGAATATCTTCCATTTGGAACAGCAAGTAGGACAATGTGTTTAGAGTCTGGATTGTTAGAGGTGAAATAATGTGAAATTATCCTAGAAAGATAGGCCGGAGCCAGATGGAAAAGAACATTAAATGTCAAACATAGCTATTTATGGTTTATCCTAAAGGCACAGGGGAACCACTGAACCTTCAGAGTAGTAAGTGACCTGGTCACCTTTGCCCTTTTTATCGGTAAGGTAGCTCGTATTCATTATGGATTGGACAAGAAAAAGACTGGAGGCCAAGGGAAAAATTAAGAGGCTGTTGCAATAGTCCAGAGGAGAGGAGATGGGAAGTGGGACTGGGGTGAGGGGATAGGGAAGACATGTGATGGCAATGGAGAGAAAGGGACATGGGTGAAAGGTGTTAAAGTCTCAAAAACAGGACAGTTACTACATTTCCTAATAGCTAGCCCCTGATATCAAGGGGAAGTCATATTGTCTTTTTAAAAATATTTTTTTTTGGTGTGTATATTATGAAAGGCATTTTGCTGATTCCAAAACTATACCACATAAAAGGTTAACCTGGCTCTCTGTCTGAAAAAGTGTAAGTTTTAACACTTCAGAGCAGGCCTAATTGACTTTTATTTTTCAACTTCTTTGGCCTGCAGTCATATGATTGCTGTTTATGAATCAAGAAGACTTAAATATAGAGAAATATTATAATGACATTGGTGAGAACCCTACTTGCCATATGGGTTATTCTGGTGCCCAGTAGTATTAAGTATTCGTAGAAAATGCCCCCAAGGCAACAGCACCAGTAGCAAGTTAAACATTTAATGAGGAAATGATAGCAATTTGGAAGAAGAAACTTCAATCTCTGAGTAATCCAAAAATGCCATCTTAGTTATTTTCATATTTTATTGTGACACCATCAAAGACAATATGCTTATTCTAAGTGACTTCTTGTCCAGAAATATTTCCCCCACTGATTTGACTTAGTACCTGAAAGACGGACCATTTGCCCCTCCTTTAACTCCAGGCAGTGAAGGTCCCTGCTAAGATGAGTTTAACAGAGGTATAGAGTGGCCTTTCTGGGAAGGTCAGAGTGGTAGGGTCTCATGTTGGGTCAGTGGTCAGCCTATGAACAGTCTGAGGGCTCCAGGTCCCTAAGAAAGGCTCCCCACAAGAGAAGAAGATTTCCTAAAGTGGTCTTCATCTTATTTATAATTTTTCTCAGATTATTGTGCTTTTCCCATACTTCATAACATGTCTAGAGAAAAGGGCCTTTGTTTCATAGGGCTGTAGAACCTTTGAGCTGAAAGTGGTCTCCATTTGATATAAAGACCACTCTCTACCACATCCCTGCTGTTCTCCAATATAGGCCTTATGTTCAGTTTAACAAATTTGACTAATATTTATTAAGTATCCAGTTTGTGCAAGGCACTGAATGGTGCACTCAAGATACAAAGGCAAAAGCCAGACAATTGCTTCGTAAGGAGGCTACAACATGTATACAAATTAGTGTTGTACAAGGAAACTTGAGGAGAGAGAGAGCATTACCTACTATGGTGAAAGAGGAATAAGGAAAGATTTCATGGCACCAGGATTGATCCGTGAAGAAAGTCAAAGATTCTGAGACATGGAGATGAGCAGAAATGTTTCTGATGTGGAGGCAGGAGAGAGATTGATAGGTAAAAGAAGCCCTGAAAGTTTCATTAAAAGTTTGGAACAGCCACTGAGAGGAGTGCAGTAGAGGTTCAGTTAGAGATTGGCAAGTCAAATAAAGATGTGCAGTGCTGGGGAGGCAGGCTTGTATAGTGGAATAAACACTGGCTTTGAGATCAGAAGACTTCTGACACTTACCACCTTTGTGACCCTGGGCAAATCACTTAACCTCCCTGGATCTTAATTTCCTCATCTAAAATGTATAACACTAACTGATTCTTCTCATTTTCCCTGACTTGGGAGAACAACAGGGGAGTTGGTGTACGCCTCAATCTCCAATGTCCCTCCTTTAGCCATCAGTGACCACCATACTCTAGTCTACATTAGAGAAACTGAACAAACCATAAATGAGTCCCTAAAAAAATACCTAGATACAATCAGAACTAAAAAGAAGGGAGATGGAAGGAACAACTTAGATTGGCAGGATATGAACAGGTAGGACAAGGACTCAGGGGAGTCAGGAGTATAGGACAACATGAAGTTGATCTGAGCAGATAGGATAAAGACCAGGAAAAATAAGGCCAGAGCAGTGAAGATGGATGGGGAGAACAGGGAGGAAACAACATTCTGGAGGTCATAGTATGGATGAAAAATAAGTTTAGGAGAAGCAAGAGAAAGAAGAGGGGAGGAGAGACAGGAAGACAGGAAACTGATTAAAATCTGGTTTTTCTAAGTCAAATTATGGATGTGGCACCATTACATGGTGGTTGGTTGTCTTCCGTTCTCAAAGAAACCAAAATGGCATCACTATAGCATAGTACTGTAGCACAGTCAAGTTACATTGTATCCGATTGGGGCTGATCAGGCCAATATGAACTTAGAATGTTCTGCTACAGGTCAGGCACAAGTAATTCGTGTGATCTGATGCAAAGTGGGACTGTTCCTATGAATGGTTGAACCATGGTGAAATTGTAGTGCATAGGAATTGAGGAAGCTGGTGAACTAAAAATCTAACATTTAAGGGTGTATGTGTGTGTATATATATATATATGTATTATGTACATATGTGTATATGTATATCATGTATAAATGTCATATGTCATATATGTCTTCAAGTATGAGGGCAAACTTTAGATTGGAGAGACTGAGTCAGGTACTAAACTCCTTGAGAAAGGAGGGAGAATAGTTTGAGGGGTAGCAGGTGACAGCAATAAGGATCTGGAACAGATGACAAAGAGGGATGTAGTAAACTTCAAAGAGAAAGAGTTGCTGAGTGTTAGTGGCTGGAAGGGACAGCAGAGACTGTGAGGTGTGGATCAACTCCTCTTCTTACTTTGGGAACATAAAAAGAAGTGAGTAGTGTTGAAGAAGGTCGCTAGCGATGCAGTGTCTTCTGGAGAGGATTAGATTTCCATGAGAACAAGAAATCTAGGATATTTGAGAAAGGAAGAGTTTAAGGAGAGAAGGAAGGTATTTTTAAAAATAGTCTAGTCTTAGAGAGCACAGGTGAAAGAGACAGCAAAGGGGAAAGAGAATGGGGAAATGGTAAGACTGACTGAGACAGTGACATGAGTAGGAGAAGTATGGCAGAGATGATGACTTTTGCCCCAGAAGAGCTGCTATACTAGACTAGCTGCTCTAATAACATTAATAATTATTGTTGTAGCCTATAGGTGGTTTCCTGCTTAATGTCTATCTGAAAGTAGCTCTAGAAGATCCTAACTGACACCTTAGAAATGGCATTTAAGCAAATAAAAGATTTGCTTTTGGGAAGAATTATTCATTTAATTATCAGCATATAGATGATTTCACTGCATTTCAGAAACCATCCAAGCCTCTCCCAGGTATTTCTGATAGCAATTGCTGGTGTGAACAGGAAACTTCTGTCTGCTAACTCCAAGCACCCTGTTTTCCATGGGGGCTGGGGTCACACCCCATTAATGGCATCATCTTCTCAAACCTCTCTGGCCCTTGTGTTCGATCAAATATTCCCTTGTGTGGCTAGTATGCATTTTATTTTTGAAAAATAAACTTTAGAGAGATACCATCAAGAATGTAATTGGGATTTCTTAAAATAAAGAGCAGTTGGAACACCTGAGCATGAAGAATTAGCACATTTTTACATCACATTTGAAATAACAAATAAATGTGTCTTGGGTGGTGAGAAAACGCATTCCTTAAGCAATACTCATCAGTAGGGGAACTCATCTCCTTGGGTACCTGATAAAAATAGAATAAAGAAGCAGCATTTTTTGAAGGATGTATTTCTAGGCAGATTTTCATTTACTTGATTTTTCTTGGAAGAAGTCGCTATTGAATATGATCTTTGTAATTTTCACTATAATCTGCTATCCCCCCATGTAAAAATAGTAGCTATTTATAATTCCCTTAATTATTTCTGTTTTTCTCTCCTCCTACAATTAATATGAATAGGATAATGAATCATGATGAAATAAAGCTGTTTTATATTTTCAAAGAGAGGCTTGTAGCTTCCTGCCGTGTATTGCTTATGATTTATCTCTTTGGTCGTATACCCTGTGGTTATGCAATTAGCTTGTTATTTTTATTTTCAGTTCATGGATCTTCCCTCTCCTTGGTTTCCAGTACATCATCCATTTATTCCACAGTAAGTATTAATACATTTAGAATTACTCTGATAGTTTGTACTTAGGTATTCTGATCACTTTAGCAGGTTTTTGTTTGCTTATCTTTTTGGTCTGAAACTGGAATTTCATAGGTTTGGGGAAAAAAAACAAAAAACTTCTACCAATATAGAAACTGTAACTGATAAGTCTTAGGGAATTGCCTGAGACACAAAGAAGAGGGGACTTACCTAAGGTCACACAGCCAGGATGTGTGGGACTTGAACCCAGGTTTTTCCAATCCCAAAGCTAGCTCTCTATCCACTACATCATGCTGTATCTCTTTGTCATTTATGTCTGGGGAAAAAACCATAAATGACCCTTGGTAAACAATACTCATCAAGGTCAACACAATAAATCTGCATCCTAAACTGTCATCAGGGTCAACGTGTTCTCGTATCCAAGGTGGAGAATCTAGGGCTTATAATGTAGCAGGACAATGAGATGTAAAGTTTGAGTACAATTTCATGCATAGGAAAGTAGCAGGAGATTGCCCATAGATGTCAGGGAGTGGTGATCAGGTAACAGTTTTTGTACAACATGGTTACCTGAACAGCTTATCTAGTATCAGAACATGAGCTCAAGGCAACCATAACTATTAATGAAAGAAGCATAATGTCATGGCATAATCACTAGACTAGCATTGAATATCGAGTAAGGAAGACCTGAGTTCTAATGCTGGATCTATTACTAACTAATGGCCTTAGGCAAGTAACACAGGATATAACCTTATTAAAAACTCCTAAGATATATGGTCTTGGCGGCCAAGACATTGACTTGCAGATAGAAATATTTGGAATTTGAGCTAGCCCTGTTGGGGTGATTGTGGTCCATTCTGATCCCATGTACCTATCTTAACGATTTTGTTTTTCTTACAGCCAGAAGAAAAGTGCCAGTCAGAGGTAAGCAGCAGTTCCTTGACTTGATATCCCTTTTAAATCTTAATATTTTATATCCTTCTGGATCTGAGTATCTGGTCCTCAAATAAGTAATCCTCTAAAATCTGATGTTTAGATTCGAAAGCTACGGAGGGAGTTGGATGCATCCCAGGAGAAGGTTTCAGCCTTGACTACTCAACTGACTGCTAATGTAAGTACTGAGAATTAAATGCTTGCAAATGTTGCTCATTACTCTGTCGAGTAAAGATTGAGATTTTGATCTAAATTTAGCAATCCCAAGTCCAAACCCAAGATTGGCTTTCTAAAAAGTTTTCCTTTGTTAATAATAGACCTGACTAAATATTCCAGTGGATTCATACCCCTGTCTATTGATATGGATATTTCTTCCAGGGGTGCTAATTCATAGCTGTTTATCTGTAACATTTGTCTATGTTCTCCTGTACATTTGCCCCAGGGGTTGTTCCTACTTCCTCCACCCTACCCCAACCCAAAGTGCTGACTATCTTTCTCACTTTCTCTTGGGGTCAAGATGATATTTGATTAGATAAAATAATAACTGACACTTATATGCTACTTTTTTTTGGCAAAGTGATGATCTCATTTGAACCTCAGAAGTCCTATGAAGTAAGAAATAGAGATATTATTCCATTTTTATAGATGAGGAAACTGAGGCACAGAGACAGTGTAGGGACTTGCCCTTGATAGTGGTTAGCAGAACCAGCATTTGAGCCCAGACTTTTTGATTCCAAAATTACACTATATCAGTCTTGGTGAGCTATTTTACTGCCATTCTATTAGCCAAAAGTTTATAATAATAATGATATTAACCAGCACTTAGATAACACTTCAAGGTAAGGAAAGCACTTTACATATGCATGTATTATATCACTAGATATTCACAACAACCTTTAAGCAAAGTCTTATTATTATTAACAGATGGGGAACCTTTTAAGAGGTAGAGTGACTTGCCTGGAGTCACACAGGTAGTAAGTATCTGAGGCCAGATTTGAACTGAGGTCCCTCTGACTCCAAGTCTCATGTGTTATCCATTGTAGCACCTTGCTTTTGTAGAACAAAGAATTTCTGCTATATGAAAGTTTATACTAATAGTTATAATATAAATTTTCTTTCTAGCATAAAGCTCATTCTCTTTGTCTCCATTAAAGTCCTACTCTGATGCTTCATCACAGGATGAAGGCAAGTTTTGTTTCTCTGTAGCTTTTCAAGTGGTATCCAGGTCTGGCAAGTCTTACCAAGAGAAAAGGGCTTTTAATTACAGTCCCAGCAGCAAATTCTGTGTCTCTCAGCCCAAGAGCAGCATAGCTAGTTCAGAGAGGCTCAACTAAAGGAGGCTGGCCACCAAGTGATGTTTTTTTTTTTTTTTTGGCCATAGCCATTCATATGGGTCTTGCTAAAGGAGAAAGAGAGCTGTCATTTACATTAGAGGAAGGGATATCCACAGTGATGAGATCATAGCCCCTTCAAGGAGTGAGGTATTCAAATGCACCAAATGGGGGGGCAACATGGTACACTCAGAGGACCTATGTTCCAATGCCATCTCTGACCCTTACCATCTTTGTGATCTTGGGCAAGTGCCTTAACAATTCTGGGCCTCAGTGTTAAAATGGATTAATTGAATTATGTGGCCTCTGAGGTGCCTTCTGGCTCAGAATACTGATTCTGGCTCAGTTACTATAACTAAAATAAGAATTCCTTAAATATTAGATACAAGTAGGTTTTTTGTTTTCTTCCCAATCAGATAGTCTTAGATGTTTTTTATACCTCTAATTATGGAGGATGGTCCAGTTTTAATATCATTCCAATTCAGACCAACTTTCTATTGGCTAAAAATGCAAATATGTGAAGGTCTGCCTTAATATGTACATTGTCAACCCTGGCGTTAGTATGAAATAGGTTCTTCCCCTCTAACATAACAAAGAAACAAGATCAATGAAATACTTAGTAATACTGCTATGTGCCAGGCATTTTGTGGGTACAGAGATAGAAATACATAAATGGAACAGTCCTCACTTACAAGAAGCTTGAATTCTAACGGAGGAGACAAATGTGTGTGTATAGGTACATGTATCTACATATCTCAGTCTTCACTCTGAGCCTTTTGGAACTGTTATAGATCATTGTGTTAACCAGAGTTCCTAAGTCTTTGAAAGTTGTTTTTCTTAATAGTATTATCTCCTTAATTGTTTCTTGTGGTAAAATAATATTCCACCACATCCAAATGCTGTAATTTGTTCAGCAATTCCATTCCCCAATTGATAGATGTCCCCTCAACTTCTAATTTTTTACCACCCTAAAAAGAGCCACTATGTTTGTATTTATGGTCCTTTCCCCTTTTGATCTTTTGGGAGTTTAGACCTAGTTGCCGTGTTGCCAGGTTAAAGGGTAATGCACAGTTTATGAGATGTGAGGCATAGTTCCAAATTGTTTTACATAAATGACTAGGCCAGTTCCATTAATACGTACTTCATTTAATGGTGAAACTTTAAAGATCATTGAGCAAAGTTTTGTTTCTCTTGGTGTTGCATTTGAACAGAAGTCTAATATGCTCTTAAAACATGAATGATAGACATTTTGTTAGAAGAGAGCCTTTCCTATAGATTTTGCTCGGTTAACTCAATTGTTGTATGATCAACAAATGATAAACACAATAAGATCTTACAGTTTCTACCTATATCAGTCAGTTACATAATTACAAACATGTCATCTGTAGAATGTTGTCCACAAAAAACCTGGCTTTCTCTTCCTCATGTTTTCATCAAGAACATGAATGTAGACCATTCTCAGTCAGTAAAGGCTAGTGTCTTCTTGATTGCCTTAAATCATTCACCCAACAAGCATTTATTAAAAGCCAACTATGTGACAGGTACTATGGTAGGCACAGAGGATAAAGTGCCCCTACACTTTAGGTGCTCGGATTTCACAGAGGGTTGAAGGAAAGGCATCAACTCAAATGCAGACATTTAGAGATCGTTGAAAGTATTTCCCAAATGGGACAGTAATAGAGACCTGATAATCAGAATAGCATATTCCTTTTTTGATACTTAAAATCTATTCCATAGTTCCTTTATTTTTTATTTAATTTTGTCAACGAACAAAAACCTATTTTCTCTCCCTTTCATATCTACTCCCCAATGAAACAAAAACCAAAAACCTTGTAACAAGTATAGTCAAGCAAAATAAATTCCAATGTTGGCCATGTCCAAAGAACATATGGCTCTTTCTACACTCTGATCCATCACCCCTCTTTTTGGATATAGGAAGCATGTTTCATCATAACTCCATGACTGGTTTTTATATTGAGCAAAGTTTTAGATCCTTTCAAAATTATTTCTCTTTACAGTGTTATTTTATAAATTGCTCTAGTTCTGCTTACTCCTGTTTGTATCCATTCATACAAGTTTTCTCAGATTCCTCTAAAACGCCCCCTTTAGTCATTTCTAATGGCAGAGTTGTATTCCTTCTCAGTCATATACCATAATACGTTTAGTCATTCCCCAACTGATAAGCATATGCTTAATCCCCAGTTCTTGGTTGCCATAAAAAGAGTTTCTACAAATATCTTTTACTCTTACTCTTGCTTTGATCTCTTTGGGGTATGGGTCTAATAATATCATTGAATCAAAGGGTATGCACAGCTTAGTAACTTTGGGGCATAACTCCAAATTGTCCATAATAGCTGGGCCAATTTACAAATTCAACACTACCTAAAGTGCCTTTAAAATTGTGTTACCTGTGGCACATATTCCTTATGTATGTATTTGCACAGGTCTAATCATTCTCAATATAATGCTTAACTGCCATTTTTACTTCATCATATCAGATATTGAGATTGTGGTGTACAAATGTGGTGGTTTAATGGTAATCAACATTGAGACCAGGTACTGTCGTTTCTAATATGTTTTATTTTGAACTTTTTTGTGGTCTTTTAAATTTCAACTATAAATAGTCTGGTGGAGATGTGGTCCAACTATTCTCATGCCAAGAATTATACAGGCTCATTTTACTCCTCAACAGCTTTTTCCTCTTTTGTGAGGAAGTTTAACTCAGTCTAGTGCCATCCTCTTCATAACTATTTACAAATGATCCTTCACTTTAAATTAGTGTTGCCTTGGCTCCCACGTCTCTAGTTGGCAAAGAGATCAAGCATGTCCTAGTTAAGGTGGTTTCTGGCTCTCTTGGTCTTTTCATTTGGCAAGCATTGTTCATTTATATTTCTCTAAGGAAAAAATGATAATCAGAGTCAGTGTCTTTACTTTTATCCATTTCCCATACTTTAGAATGAACAGTTTGTTTAAATAAGACATATTGGAGCTATTACAATTGAAGGCAGTTTTTTTCCCCCGTCTTTCTTCTTTTAATTTGGAATTGATTGTGATCTTTGCTCCAACTAGCTGATGGTCTGATTAGACTCAGCTATTTCTGAAATGACCCCCACATCAGCTAATGGTTAATTCCTGTCTAACGAGTTATTCATTCGGTTTTGTTTTTGTGACATAAGCACCAAAACAATGTCTAACCTTCTGATTCTCTTCTTGGAAGAATATTCATGGTACATAGGCATAAAACTCCTGAGCAGACTGTAGATATTTGATCTCTGTAACTTCCTTTTTAAAATTTTTATTATTATTATTTTGTCTAGTCTTTGGCTATTCAAAGATAAAACTTTTATTAATGTGCTTTAGAGCATACACAGCGACGGCTTATTTTGTCCTCATTTTTTTCCCTGTAGAGCTCAGTTAGAAAAGACCCTGGGATAAGGTGCTATGTCTGTGATCCTTATTCTTATTCTGAAAGTACAGTGCCAGTGGATAGAAAGCTGATCTATGAGCCTGGAAGAACAAGGTCCAGCTCCCACATACTGATATTATAAGACCCTGGGAAAATCACTTTAACCCCTCTAGGCAGCTTTTAAATAATAATAACGACATGAAGAGAAGCAACATTTATATATCACTTCAAGCTTTAAGTGTGTTTTGTCCTAGCTGCCCATAACTTCTTAAAATATATTTATTTAAAGTCTTGAGTTCCAAATTCTATCCCTTCCTGTCTCCCATTCCTCCCCCTTACCTGAGACAGTAAGCAATCAGATATAGGTTATACTTGTGCAATTATGTAGAACATTTCCATATTAGTCATTTTTTACAAGAAGAATAACTTCTCCATCATAAATTAATATTAAATTTCCAAAATAGTTTTCATTGTCCTCCCTTTGGTCACCTTCACATTACAATCAAGACAGTTATGTTGTCTAATGGATACATTGTAAAACCTAAAATGAGAAAGATCTGAGTTCAAATCCTGCCTTAGACACTTAGTAGCTAAATGACTTTAAGAAAGTCATCTAACCTCTCTCCACCTCAGTTTTCTCACCTGTAAGTGGTAATGATGATAACACTCACCTCCCAGAACTGTAAAGTACTTATAAATGGTAGTGATGATGATGAGAGTTAATATTAAATATTAATATTAGGTTAATATTAAGCATTAGTATATAGTAAAGATTAATATTAAGTATTGAGATATAGTAAGTATTAATATTATATTGATGTTAAATGTTAGGATATAAGTATGAAGTTAATATTAAGTACTAAGATATTTGTTGACTTATTTGGAAGGATCATATCAAGTTCTTCATCAAATCTTTCTACCTTCTAATCCTTTGCAACAGATTTTCGCTCATAAATTGTGCTTATCTTCACAGTGATCGTTTTGCATATGCTTGCCAGAAGAGCAGGATGACTAAGTGTCCTGTGTTGTGATGACTGTGATTGCCTCTGGGCGCATGATAAAAACCAATTCTGCTAACTCCTTTTGTTTTCCTCTCCAAGAACCAGTCAGTTGTCTTATGATCTAGGTGACTGACTGTCTCATAGACATTCTTTTCTCCTTTTCTCCCTCCCCATTCTGCCAGCTCTACAACACTACCAAATCAGCATTAAATTCCTCCTCCCCGGTGCCAGTTAAGAGATGTTGAGTCTACTGGTTGACATGTAGACCATAAAGAATTAAATTCAGTCAAGTATTTGGTCACTCGGCAGCCATCAAGTGATAATAACCTTTGCTTGCCAGTTAGCTTGGCTGAATAAATTGATAGCCCATTCTACTCCATGGGCCTTTGGGAATCCCATTGCAATACTATGTCTGTTTCAGATTACTCTTCTACTTTCCACAGCAGTTGAAGTAAGAACCCTCACCATTATTCTAAAAATGTGTTTGTTCATCACATTTAATACTGTATTACTTTACAGTAAATATTTAACCATATCAAGCACTAGGCAGTGGTAACCTATTTGCTGCCATTTTTCTCACAGACAGATCTGTGTTTATTTTTGTAGAACTCACTCCTCAAGGACATGTTATCCCTATGTTTTCATACCATTCATGTTTGTTTTCATTTGGAATGTGAGAATATGGTACTTGGTGAGAAATCTATTGTGTGTTAGATGAACAAGACTGAAATGGCTTCACCAACCCATATTTTCCTAATCATTCTTGTGACACAAAAGAAAAATGGCCCTATCATTTAACAGCAAAATAAGACCCTCCGTTATAAACTAATTTCCCATTATTAATGTAAGTTCTATTTGAGCTTAGAAGAAAATGGTTCATTTCTCATTGGCATATTCTTTGTCAATTTTTTTTCTTATAAAATTAAAAATTTGGATGCAGAGATGAAGGTAGGGATGGGGAAAGGGCTATTATTTAAAGGAACAGTAGCTCTGTTCTTCAAGGATCCATTATTTCATCAAGTGTGATTATTCACTCTACCGATCTAGATTGCAAACACCATGTGCTAATATTAATATGTAGTGGCTGTAGCCTCCAGAATTCGTTACCTGGTAATCAAACTTTTGATGGTATGCCTCTTTATAATTAGCTTGGCTGATCTTTGGATGACAGATATATTTCTGGTTCCATTCCTGAAACCTGTCCAGCTTGGCAAATTCTATTGGACTGTTTTATGTTGGAATGGCCTTGGAGAACTCAGAATGACTTCCATACCTCAGGAAAAGTATTGGATGAGAGACTCAACGGAGGAGATGAGATTTTTATTTTTGAAAGAACAACATTTGTCACAGGAAACCTTTACTTTCCTTATTTTGAAACACAAGTGTGAAAATTATTTTAGAAGTGGCATTGCCCTCCTTTCTGTTTCTTCACAGAATCCTATAATTCTTTTCTCACCATACTGAGGCTTCTATTATAGCTAAATATTCCAAAAGAAATTTAAATGCATTTCCTTATTTTAAAACTTAGTGACATTCTATCCTAAGATATTCAGAATATCTATTCATAAAAAAATAAACAGGTCTTCTTGTGTCTTATTTATTGTAGCTAGTGGTCCTTTGAAATAGGATCTCTATACTTAAAAGTAAATAGTAAACTAATAAGCAAAAGTAAATTTTAAAAAGGTAGATAATTATCCAAGAGGCAGCTTGTCCTTAAATATTTCTGCTCACCAAACCCAAATAAGAAAATACTCTATCTGCCCTCAAATCCCTTAAGTCTGGTTCCCATCCTTGTCATTTAACCATAAAACCACCCTCTCCAAGTTAGCCATTCATCTTGGAGCAGCCTTAATCCAAGACTTCTATTATATCCTCCTCCTCTGCCTCTTCGAGCCTCTCATTGTCTGTCATGATCAATTACCCTTTCTTATTGAACTAGTTCAAATTTGAACATTATATCATGTTAGAATCCTACTTTTTCAACTCATCCTGTAGTAATTCATTTATCTAATGACAATCCTACCTCAGTATAGAAATCTACCAAGCCTTTTTCCTGGTTTCTATCTTTTTTTATCATGTGTGTTTACCACTGGAATTGCTCACCTTCTCTCAGAGACTGTCACTCTCTAATTTCCTCTTTATGCCTATCCTTTCCCTTACTGTACACTTACTATGTACAGTCTTTACGTTAGCTGATTAATTGAATTTGTACCTTAGGATGACTAACAAGCTGCTGTGTACTATTCCCTAGATCCTCCTCTACTGCTCAATTATCACATCAACATAGTTGTGAATGAGCACAGCCCCGTGTGAAACTTTGATATGTCAGTAAATATACTGCTTTGCACCTGAAAGTTAGTCCCTTCATTTTCAGCACTGGCTTGTTCAAGAAAAGATTACTGCAGGTTTCATCTACATTAACAAGTCCAACAATACCTCCTCTCCCCTTCACTTGGCCATCACATGTGTTTTCCCTTGAACACTCTGATATTTTATTTAGCCATCTTTAAAGCGAGCCTCTTACAGTTGTGTGTGTGTGTTTGTATGTATATGTGCTCCGCTCCACATATTTTCCTTCCCTTGAAGAGAACTTAATCCCATTCTATGTCCTTGACCTTCCAGGCTCACCTTGTAGCGGCCTTTGAGCAAAGCCTTGGGAATATGACAATCAGACTTCAGAGTTTGACCATGACAGCTGAACAGAAGGCAAGTATGAGAAAGAATGTTACTTGATTGTCCTTGTAAGGTATTAAGAAGAGAAATGCTCCGATTGTTTCCTTTATATCATAACATCATGTTAACTTAAGTGAATTTAATTAACCCACTGAATTATAGTAAAAAACAGATCTATATGTCAGTCCAGTGCTTGCTGAGTAGAGAGTAAGTCTAATTTTATGGTCGTGACCATTCTAACCAAATGCCACGTGCAAATGGCCTAGAGACACCAGACTCATAAAACTGTTCTTTTTCTTTTGTCTGGATGTTTTGTAGGCCTTAGAAAACCTCCAGCCCATCCACTGGAATTGCCCCCCTGCAAAACTAGTCTTTCACTAGTCTCTCCTTCCTCTCTAGGCACTTTTTCCAAGGTTCAGTGACTGTTCCCCACTATGCAGTAAGAATTTAGGTTTCTAAATGTTTTCCTTTGTTCTTCAGGATTCCGAACTGAATGAGTTAAGAAAAACAATTGAACTTCTAAAGAAACAAAATGCTGCTGCTCAGGCTGCCATTAATGGAGTAATTAATACACCTGAGCTCAACTGCAAAGGTAAAGAAACAGATACTAATTTTAGCAGAAGCAAAATACCCAGAGGATACCATCACTTGATAACATCTGATGCAACTTCCCTCCAAGAGATTACCGATGTCTGCATGAGATCAAGCTTTTGCTTGAATCTCAAAAGTTCATAAATGATACCATCAAGTTAAAAACACCTAACTTTAAAAACAAAATTCAAATTTTCTCTTTCCACTGCTGTTTTGCACATCAAAGATGGCAAAAAACATGTTTATATTGGCAAAGTTTATCAAGTTTCTTCATGCTGATTTCCTGGTCTATAACTCTCCCAGAACAGCTAAAGCATTCATATTTTCATACTGACAGGAAATAGAGTAAGAGGTGTTTCTTCAGTTTGTACCTAAGACATCATTTCTAAATAAATGCTATATGTCCAGTTGCATTTTTACACTGACTTTTTGTGTGAGAGGAAGGGGAAAATGTCTTTTAGCAATGTTCAAAATGGATTACTCTTTAAAAAAAAAAACAAGAAAAAAATTGAAAAATATTTGTCTTTCTCCTCTCATCCCTTACACTTAGAATGGCACTTCCTTTTCTTCCATAAGCAACACCATAAAAATCCCAAGAAAATGTTTGATAACTTTTAAGAAATTCTAGGAAGGAGCTTCAGTTTTTGAAAACATGACTGCTTTTAAGCTGACTAGACTGACACAATTTATAGATGAGGAAGCTGGGTCCCAGAGAACTAAGAGAATTTGGTTAAGGTTACACAAGGAGTTAAGTGCCAGGACCAGATTCAAATCCAGGAACTCTGACTTTAAATCTAGTCTTCTTTCCCCAGAACCATACAACTATAAATTGGGGGCTCATTGACTCAATCAATCAATTATTTACCCTATTCCACTTTAAGTGAGTAGGTTCTAAGGCCTGATACATTGACCAAGTTAGAACATCTCAGCCAAGTCATTCAGGGACATTAGACTAAGGGCAGAAAAATCCTTGAAAACCATTGGATACCTAGAGTAACATGGCATAGGAAATTTGGATTGATGGAGAGACTTGATCCTTCTGGGTATTCTATAAGATAGCTGTCTAGTTCAATATCCAGTGATGTGAGCCAGTGGTGATACAGGACAAGGTGTTTCTCTTCCCTCCCAAACATTCCCCAAGTGACTCTCAGGGGCTTGACTAGAGCTGCTCTCTCCTTGTCAACTAGCTCAAATCTCTGAGTTCTGAACTGGCCTGCTATTTTATTGAAGACCCACAAAATGTGGCCAAGTCTCTCAATCAATTCGAATGGACTTCTGCATCGTCATTCCAGTGCATCCAGTAGCTTCTAAGAACTTTACCTCCTTAGTCAATCTTTGATTGAGATGTAGTCTCATCTGATTAATGGATCAGGATATAGCTTCTTTTCATTTAGGGTAGCAGTATTTGATATATGACTTACTTCACTTCAAAGACACTGTTTAATTCCATGTAGATAATAGCATCCTGAATAGACAAAGGTTCCAAAAAGAACTTGAGCTAGTATTAAAATCACTTATTCAGAGTATTTGACACCTTTATGAAATGATTGATTTAATATACTTTTGGCCATTCCCCCAAGTGGCAAAGGTGAGTGCTGGATTTTGAGTCAGAAGACCTGGGTTCAGATCCTGGCTCTGTCACTTGCTTCCCTTATAGCTTCCTGTTATCTACACAGGAACAACTATTTGTACTAAATAGGAATCTCTGCTTGACTTCAGATCTAGATCTGTGATCCAATAAGCTTAACCAATTGATTATAGTCAGTGCTACTGTCATTTGAAAAATTTCAATCCCAAGGAATAAAACATTGGTCAAATATTTCCATAGTTTATTTATAAAGAGTTTAATTCTTCCCTGTAATTTGAAAAGAATTTGGGGAACATTCTCTTTGTGCCTCACCTTTCAAAAGAGAAAATACTAACTTCTTTGTGTTGAGTGTAGGGGAAAGGGGGGTACAATGTCACATCTCATTTGACTAAGCAAAGAGTGCTTTTTCTGAGGTTCTCTGTCCAATTACTAACAGGTGCTGATTAGAAGAGTCAATCCTTCTAATTATGCACCAGTAATACAAAAATATATCTGTCTGATCACTAGTTCCTAATGTGATACCATTCATTAAATCAGAAGTTTCTCCTTTGTATGCAGGCAATGGTACTTCACAGACTACTGACCTTCGCATCCGAAGACAGCACTCTTCAGATAGCGTCTCCAGTATCAACAGTGCTACCAGTCACTCCAGTGTGGGGAGCAACGTAGAGAGTGACTCAAAGAAAAAGAAGAGGAAGAACTGGGTAAGTACAATTTAACAGTGTTGAGGAGAAACCCCAAAGAAACAACGTATTTAAAATGAGGAAACCTGGGTGTGAGCTCTGGTTCTGCCGATTACTCTTTGTATGACCTTGAGCAAGTCACTTACCCTGTCTGTGCCTCAGTTTCCTCACCTGTAAACTGAGGTGTTGGATTAGTTGATCTTTAAGGTCCTTTCCAGCTCTTAATTTAAGATCCCATGAATTGACCCATCAGGACTGAATAAAAGACAAAAATGAATGCATTTGGCGTAAAACCTTGACTGGTTCTTAACTGTTATAGAAACTAGTCTTTCAGCAATATACCAAAGAAAAATTAGCTAACAAAATTTTAGCTACAAAATTGGTTCTCTCAGATCAGTGGTGGACTTGGTGTGATCACAGAATTTCTAAAGTAACCATTGCCTTAGAATTTTTCTGTTACATTAGGCTGTGAAATGCATACCTTTCATTTCATAAATGTACCATGTTTCCTGTTGTATTGTGTGTGAGGCTCTGGATTCCAGAGCTAACATTTTCTTTGGTTCAGACCCCTCTTTCTTTGGATGGTGCTCAGTGATATTAGTGGCCTATTTTTTTATATGTATATTTGGAGCAAAACTGGAGGCAAATGAACCTTTCTTTTAAATACCCTAATATCCTTTCTTACAAGAGAAGTATTTACATGTCTCAAAGTAGAACGTTGCTCTCAGTGAGTAGTTCAAAAGAGGATATGAAAGGTCCCAGTTATGAAATGGCAGATTTAATTAAATCATCTCCCTCATGTTTTTATACCTTCAGAAGATGTGCTTGGATTTTTTTCCACTACGGCAGTGCAATCAATGATGATGACCCTCCAAAGGAATATGCTATACTCATTTCCTTCCTCTTTTCTTGGGGGAGAAATCTCATTTTCCTGTTCTCTTGGTTCCATTGTTAGCATTCAACGAAATGGCACAGTTAGAACTGGTGGAACTTTGGGTGCTCTAGGTCTCCTTTCTTCTCAGAATAACAGGTGTCTTGTGTTCTTCTGAACTTGTCTCCATCTTCCAGGTAGAGGGGTAACATTGTCATGTTATCATCATGGTCTGCTTAATGTTCTAGAAATTGTCATTCATCCCATACACTTCGCACTCATTTTACATTATCCTGGATGGGTGGCAAGGTCGAATTAAATGGGAAAGACGGTTGACATTTTAGTCATGATACGCTTTTGCTAGTTGCAAGCACTAAAAAGTCCAATTCCCTTATCCTAATTGTTAAATAACTTTAAAATAACAAATGACATCTAGGGAACTAGTTTATGAATTAAGCATAACATGATGAGTTAGTCAGTCAATGAACATTTGTCAAGTTCTACCGTGCTAAATGTTTTGATTAGTTATCAAAGGCAAGGGAGAAATGGATTTTCTAAGAAGGGCATAAGATATATATATATATCATACACAAACACACACACACTTTCAATTTTCCCCCTTCAGCAAGTGAGACCTACAATCTATTTAACTTAAAAGTAACTCTTGGTTAAGAATAATATTGAGAGCCTAGGAGAGAACAGATATTATTAATTCACATGCATCCAAAAATAATTTTGTTCAACAATTTCAACTTCTTTCTCCATGAGTCTTTTATTTTAGAGAGAATTATAGGGTCTCAAGTGGGTAGGTTTGAATTTTACTATTTCCTGTCAACTCTTAAGAGGCTCCAGCAAATCATGAAATGACCACAGAGTATGGAGTAGAAAAAAAATCAGACCTGGGGAACCTTAAACGAGTTCTGTAGCTTCTGGGTGATTGAGCATGGTCTTCATAGTCTGGGGGCCATTTTTCTGTTTTAGAACTGGGATTCAATGTTATACATATTTAGTAGATACCTACTGTGTCTATGCTAAATTCTTTGTGAAAGGAGATGATGTCAGAAAAAAAGATAGTGACTCCAAAAAATATATATAGTAATTTAAAGATGAAAATATTATGCAACCTAGAGTAGAATTGATTTAGTGTTTTTGAGTAGACATAATACTGATGAAGCGCAAAAAGTTAGGAGGAGGTAAAAGGGTAGCAGAAATCTGTTCTTTTCAATAGTCATGCAAAAGATGTGCAAAGCGTTCCAATCAGCCAGGGAGAATTTGAAAGAATTTGGACTACATGAGGCCAAAAGCTGTATTCCTCCTCTTCTATAATGGAGAAAGCTTCTGGTATTCCCAAATACTCCTGTTTTGGCCATATCAGTTAGACTTACATGCTTTTTGTGTGATGTTTATTGGTCATGTTTTGTCTGACAAGTCCAAAGCTTTCCCCATTCACTGGCTTTATCTGTTAAAAATTGTCTTTTTTCCTTCCCCTTCCCAATTTTTGCTTGCGCTTCCTCTGGCAGGTCAATGAGGTAAGCAAGACAAAGTCTAAAACATCAAATACCAAGCTAACCCATCCATCCATGTGACTAACCTCATTGGCATCCATCACCGTGTCTAAGCATATCGCTTTGTTGCTGTTGTAACCTCATCATCCAAACATCCATCTATCTGCTGAGCCACATCCTGTCTTGCTGTTTCTACCTGTAGATTTAAACAAAAGAATAGGCATGGAATGCTCTCCCCAGGTCCTTTCAATGGTTTCTAATTCCTGCCTTTCCCTTAAAGCCCTATCAAAAGGGAAAAGTCTTGGGTGACCTTTCTCCTTGGAAAGAGTGGGCCATTTGGCTTCCACTCACCTTCAAAAATCTGCATGTCTTTCTGCCCTGGCAAAGTATGGATGGGCATTTCTTTGGATTCCATACATGCTTACCAGTCTATCTTTTCAGTTACGCAGTTCCTTCAAGCAAGCTTTTGGAAAGAAGAAATCCCCTAAGTCAGCTTCCTCCCATTCAGACATTGAGGAGATGACAGATTCTTCTTTGCCTTCCTCACCAAAGTTGCCACACAATGGCTCTGCGGGCTCAACGCCACTGCTGAGGAATTCTCACTCAAACTCTCTGTAAGTTCAGCCTATAATTTCAAAATCTTTTGGAAAAAAACAACATGAAGTTACCTTTGTTTCTTTGAAACTATGACATAGGCCAAAACACTTGTAACTGGGAACACTCCTATTATTATATTCTGTGCTATCTTTACCACCAAATCTTTGAAACTATTCCAGGAGTTACCACTTCATTGAAAGCTTTTTGCCCTAAGGCATCAGGATTAGTGACACTAGACTGAAGGTCAGGAGACCCAAGTTTGCATCACAACTTTCTTGCTGCCCAGCTGAATGACTTTGGGCAAGTCATGTAACTATTCTGTGCCTCGGTTTCCTCATCTATTAGCTGAGAATAATAATTCCTGCCCCATGATGCTCTAAGGTATCGTTGGGTTATACTGGGATCAGGTATGATAATTTAGAAAAGCACAAAGTCTTTGTTAGCAGTTTGCTTAGTTAGGCATTTTTGTTACAAAGGACAAACAAGGACAGGGAGGGATCACAGAAATGACTGTTGGAAAAAAAAAAGCACAAAGGGAACAATAAAATTTTTATTTAAGCCACAAAAAGGAAAAGTACAAAGCATGATCTAAATGTAAAATCATGTTAGGATTAGAACTCTGATTATTATTAAATATTGCTTACTCATATGGCCTGGAGGTCTTGTTCAGTTGGATTACTCATTCTTCGAGGGAACATGAATTGTTCTTTTTTTTGGCTCTTGGCATCACTCATTGGAATAATGTGACTTACCAAGGCATTGGAAAAGTGGACTTTTGAGCAGCCATTCAAACCAAGCTAACAAACTTTGAAATCCCCCAAATCCAATTCTAATCCAGCAAGTATTCTTCAAGTACCTACTGTGTGAAAGGCACTGTCCCAGGTACTGGAGATAGAAAGACAATGGTGAAAAACTGGAGATAGAAAGACAATGGTGAAAAACAGTCCCTGTCTGCAGATTGTTTACATCCTCCTAAACAATTCCATACAAAAACAAATAGACTAGTAGAGTAGTATTTGAGGAAAGAGGGCACCTGGACTGAGCCTTAAGGAAGCTGGGGATTTTTATGTACGTTCATTGAAGAACCAAGGGAGGACAGCCTGGCGGAAGGCAAAGAAAACACAAAAGAGAACCACAAATTGGAAGAACAGCTGCTGACCCCTTAGGTTAGAATGTAGAAGCCCGAAAGGGAGTAATATGACATATGCATAGAAAGGTAGACTGGAGCCAAATTTCATCATACTGTAAACAATAGGTTGGAGAAGCATTGTAATTTAACCTGAAGGCAGTAGGGAGCCAATAAAGATGTTTGAGTATGGGAATGACATCATCGGACCTGTGCCGTAGGAAGATTATTTTGACAGCTGTGTATAAATTGGATGGAAGAGAAAAGATCCGAGAAGCAGGGATAACATTTAGGAGACTATTATAACAATCCAGGTGAGGATCTGATCCAAAGTGGTGGTTGTGAGAATGAAAACTGTTGTAGAAGTAAAGGTGGAATTGATAACACTTCATAAGATATTAAATAGAGGGATAAGGGAAAGGGAAGAGTGGGAGATGATTCTCTGGTTGTGAACTTGGGTGATTGAGGGAATGATGGTACTCTCAAAAAATAGGGAAGTTTGGAAGAAGAATGGGCTAAAAGGATATTGTATAGTATATTTTATTTTCTTTTACTTTTTTGTAGTTATTAATGGTGGTTTCTTATCGTAAGATAATGCTTCAATAACCCATGCAAAGTGGGAGGGTCGAGCCAGTGGATAATTTAGAATAAATAGGGAATTTTACTTTGAAAGTATGACACCCATTTATCCTCATAAATGAATGGCAGATTGTGATAATACAAAAAAAAGACTGGATTTGGAGTTAGAGAACCTGGGTTCAAATCCTGACTTAACAGTTCTATGCCTATGGCAAACAATTAAGTCACTTCCTTTTCATGGGTCTCATTTTCTTCATCTAAAAAAAGATTGGACTAGATAATCTCTGATGTCCCTTAACTCTGCTCTCTTTATGATTTTTTGAAAAAATTTATTGCTATCTTTTTAAAAAAATTACCTGCATTTCCCAGTGCATGTCTCCCCTCCTACACCAAAGAAAATTTATCCCAAAGAATTAAAAAGAGGGCAGCAAATTCGGCAAAACCAGTCAATATATCCAAAAAGTATGACACTATATACAATATTCCACATCCATAAGTCCCCCAGCCTTTACAAAAAAGCATATTTCTTCTTTGGAGCCAACCATGGGCATTATAATTCAGCAGTCAGTTTTTTTGGCTGTTCTTTCCCTTTTCATTTTTGAAGTCATTGTGTAAATTGTTTTCCTGGTTATTTTTCCTTCACTTTGCATCTGTTCATAAAAGTCTTTCCATGCTTCTCACTATCCATGAGATTTATCATTTCTTACAACCCTCTGACCCACTTGAAGGTGGTACATTCAAGTACCACAATTTATTTAGACATTCCCCAATCCATGGGCATCCACTTTTGCTTTTTTCATTACATAATGCCTCATGGTGTTAGTTATCATTTGATACAGATATATTGTTTCTCTACTTGGATTCTAGGTTTCTTGAAAGTAGAAGTCCTATCTTTTTTACCTTCATATTCAATATGATACCTGGTACAAAGACTAGCACTTGGAAGCTTAGCAAACATCTGAAGTCACATCAACAAATATTTATTAAGTTCTTACTATGTGCTAAGCTCTGGTGGAAGGGAGGGAATGAGTGTCTGGAAAATGCAGACACAATAACTTTATTGATAGGGTAATACACTGAAAGGATTCAGATGCTTCCAAATATCAAGCTGAAGTTTGTAAATCTGCCCCTAATATAGAACTTGCAGATTGTCACTATTCACACATTCATTTAACAGATATTTATTCATTTAATATTGTGTTCAGGATCCTGTATTAAGAGTCTTAGAGGGAAAAAATTAGATAACAGGACTCCACCCCAGAGCAGTATACTGTCTAGCTGGGATTGTGAGACATGCAGAGAGCAACGAGACTGTAAGAAAGAATTCTTTTTCAAAAACCACTTTCCCCATTGGGATGGGCGAGGTTGGCAAAGCCCTTTTCTTACATTCCACAGTGTCCATAGAATCTGGAGATGTTTGTCTTTGGTCTAATTTTCCAAAGGCTGGGTGCATAGCAAATGCTCATTTCTAACATTGAAAGGTTTGTAATAATATGAAAAATAAAGAAATTCAAAGGAGTTCAGGGATGAAACCAAAGTAAGGAAATCAGGGACTGTAGCAGGAAACACCCACCTTCTTGGCAAGGAAGATATGCCAACTGTGGGAAGGTAAAAGTGAGTCCCACCCTGGAGAGGCAGTCAGCAGCCATAGCTTCAAAGCATAACATTAACAAATGAGCTGGAATGACTAAACTGACACTAGTTAGGAAAAGAAATTGGAAGATTTAGAAAGCCCTTCTTAGTTAAAACTTGGCTGAGATTGATGGTAAACTTTTTTTTTCTTAAGCCATACATTGGAAGCCTACTCTCCTTGTAGTCCTTTATGGTAGTGAGTTAGCTTCTTCATAGTGATAGTATATGTCCTGGTGGGGATGGGTTTACTTTCCCTCTCTTCCTCTAGAGCTTAGCACACTGCCTGGCACCTAGTGGGAGCTTAATAAATGTTGATGTGACTTGACTTCAGATGTTTGCTGAGCATCTAAGTACAGGTGAGGAGACATACTTTATCTCTCTTCCATGACCTGCACAGCCCTCCCTCACTCAAAACAAAGTCAAGTGCAAGTCATGTCATTATTTCTTCTTTGGCAATGAAGGACAAACACACACACACATTTTTAACCATTGCTTAGCCAAAGGTGCTTACTATAGTGCCTTCTACTGGTTGAGTAGTACATATTCCCTAGTGATGTTGATTGGAATTTTGTATTGACTAAGGGTTAAAAAAAATTGCGTTGAATTAGAGAGCCATTAAATGCCTTGTTAGTTGTGAGTTCAGTGGCAAACCAATTCAGTTAGAATAGGGCTTCCCCGGCATTACACTGAAGCCATAATGATCTAATTGTCACAGACTGGAGCAGGATTCTTAAACTAGAGACTGTGAAGTTTAGTTTTTAATATTTTAATAATGGTATTTGCAATACAATTTGTTGTTGTTCAGTTCTTTCTAACTCTTCATGGCCCCCATTTGGGGTTTTCCTGGCAAAGAAACTGGAGTGGTTTGCTATTTCCTTCTCCTGCTTATCTTACAGATGAGGAAACTGAGGCAAGCCAGGTTTCAATGACTTTCCAGGATCACACAGCTAGTAAGTGTCTGAGGCCAGATTTGAACTCAGGAAGATGAGTCTTCCTGACTTCAGTCTCAGCACGCTATCCATTGCACCACCTAATTTCCCTTAATATAATTAGCTCCCTTTTCATCCTATGTATTTTATGTCATAAATTTAAACACATCATTCTGAGAAGAGTCCACTGACTTTATCAGACTGCCAAAGGCATCCATGACACAGAAAAAATTAAGAACCCTTGGATTACTAGAGTATCACAAGGGAATACTTATATATTGTCGATTCTGTCAGCCAATCAACAAGCGTATTATAAATATTCAGTTTTGTCATTAAATGCATACTATGTGCCAGGCACTGTGCTGAGTATTGAGGACCCCCAAAAATAGAGTGGGGAGGTATTTCCTGCCTTCAGCATTCTAATGGAGGAAAACAACATGCTGATAACAAGATATACAGGGAAGAGACAAAGGCACACTGAAAGATGGAAGCATTAGCAACTGTAGGTGCCAGGAAAGACCTCCTACGGAAGGTGGGATTGGAGCTGAATTTTGAAGAAACTGGGCAAGTCAGTAGCTAGAAGTGAGTAGGGAGATCATTCTAGGCTTGCGGGCCAGCCAGTAAAAAGATGTGAAATTGGGAGAGGGCACATGATATTTGAGGAACAGCAAGGAGGCCAGAGTCACTTTATATCATAGAGTGTGTGGATGGGAGTAAAGTGTAAGAAAATGGGAGAAAAGGAAGGGGCCATGATTAGGAAGAGCTTCCAATGCCAAATGGCTCCAATTAAGTCAGGAAACTGATTATCACAAAAAGTAAACCACTTGTACTATATTCCCCTGCAAGTATCCCAAACCAAATAAGCTTGATTAAAGTTGAGCCTTAGAGTACCCAACCATATTTTGGCGAATGGACAAACTTTGTGAGGGAAAAAAAGGTTACCTTAATTATAAATATCCAGTTTTGTCATGATTGCTTTTTGTTTTTATTCAATTGGATAAACATTATGTAAGTATCTACTATTCCGTAGTTTTGGCTTTGGTGAATTCCCAACCCTTGGAAGAACACTGGCTCTAGAGTCAGGAAGACCTGTGTTCAAATTCTGCCTCTAATGCTTTCTACCTGGGTGATCTCTATCAACCTTGCTGACCCTTGGTTCCTTTATCTACAAAATGAATGAGAGGATTCAACTAAATAAATGACCTCTGAGGTCTCTTCCAACCTTCTAAATCAAGGCTACTATGGATCATCATCTCACCATTATGTCATGCCTTAAGTCTTACAAAGTTATCTCCTCACAAGCTTAGGCTGTACAAATAATCATATTATTATTTTACAGATAAGGAGACTGGGATTCATACTGGGGATCCAGCTTGCTGCTTGCTTATAGTAACACAAGTGGTCCTAGGACTTTGACTCTGTGTCCAGTGTGATCTTCACATTATATCAGACAGGGAAATATAGTTAAATCTTCAATACGCTTATGTTTGTAAAGTTTCTAGGAAATGAAAGTCATTGCCTTAGTCCTGAGCACTTTTATAAATGAAATGTTGTTGGGCCATCTTTCAAGCTCCATGATGCAATGAATAGTTTAGGTCAGGAAACCAGAAAATAGAGTTGAGGGCAAAACAACCAAATGTGGCTGTTCTGCAGTTCATTTTTTCTTCTCTTTTTTCCTATCCCCAAAATATCATCATATCACTTTTGACAATTTTCTAAATGATTTTCCTTTGGCAATTAAAGAATCCACCACCCTCTGCCAGTTGTACAGGTCAGGTTTTTCTTGGCCACAAACCCAGTATACAGTATTTTGAAAGCCAATTTGCTGGATATTTTTTGTAGCAGCCACATGCTTAACATCTCTCGGAGATAATCAATTTCAGCTTGGTAACTTTGCTGAACTCGAGTTTCTTCTGTCTTCTCTCCAAGAAACAGCAAAGCTTCCTGCCGTGGGTCCTCCTCCACTGCTATGATCATTTAAGTTCATCGAACTAACTTTTTAGCAAATGAAGTCATCACCACTTTTTATGATCCTACACTCTTGCTTACATGTCAAGGATCTATCTGTAGGTCTATCTGCTTATGAATGAACAGATAAGCAGTCAGTAGGTCAACAAGCCTTTATTCACAACTTATGTTTTCAGATTTAGTGATACAAAGACAAACAGGAAATGGCCCTTCCCTTGAAGGATTATCAAGGGAATCAATGTATACATTCTATCAAAGGAGTAAATATACAGATAAATGAGTACATAGAGAATGTATACAAAATAATTTTGGGAAACAGAGTACTAGGAGCTGAAGGGATCAGAAAAGGGTTCATGTAGCAGGTAGTGTGTAGCACCCACCCTCTTGAGTATCAAAGATTCCAACTGTGTCAGAAAATTACTTATTAAGGTAGTAAGACTTAAGTAAGTAAGTCTTAAGACAAGCACCTCTAAGCTTCCCAAGCCAAGTATGTTTGATTATAGTTGATTAAGTTTTTATGGTCTAGGGTACAAAGTTTTGTGAGAAAAAAAGGCAACCCAAGTTCTAAATTTTGTCATGATACTGCTCTTTTATTTTTTAACCTATCCAGTTATCTTTATTTTTTTTACCTTTAAATAATATTTTATTTCATTCCCTAATTATACATAAAGATAATTTTAACATTCGTTTTTTAAAATTTGAGTTCCAGATTTTCTCCCTCCCTCCCTCTTACCCCTCCCCGAGGCAGAAGGAATTTGATATAGGTTATACATGTGCAGTCATGCAAAACGTATTTCCATATTAGTCATGTTGTAAATGAAGACACAGACCAAAATGAAAAAAAAACATGAAAAAAGAAAGTGAAAAATAATATGGTTCAATCTGCATTCAGACTCCCATCAGTTCTTTCTCTGGATGTGGATAGTATTTTTCATTGTGAGTCCTTTGAAATTGTCTTGGATCATCATATTGCTGAGAAGAGCTAAGTTATTCACAGTTGATCATTCTGTAATGTTGCTGTTGCTTTGTATCATGTTCTCCTGGTCCAACTCACTTTGCATCAGTTTGTGTAAGTCTTTCCAGGTTTTTCTGAAATCAGCCTGCTTATCATTTCTTATAACACAATAGTATTCCATTACTATTTCCTAGCCATTCTCCAATTGATATGCACATGATACTAGCCTTGATGGTTGGCAGGCCAGGCTCACAGAGTATGAATGACACCTTCTCCCCTCCAAGCTCTAAAAGTCAAAGGTTCTAAGAGGCCAAATGTTTTCTAATAATATCACTCATGAGCCTCTCATCTGGTGTACATTCTGATGAATATCTTGTCACTGGATCCAAATGGTTCAGGAGGAGAAAGTGAAGCTGGTGACCATGCACAGTCCTTCCTCACTCAAAACAAGGTCAAGTGCAAGTCATGTCATCATTTCTCTGATGTCATGGTCATCTTCAAAAACAAAGGACAAACACAACAACTCCTCGTTGATAGACAACCAGACTTAATTAGCTTTTAGAAAGAGGTATTTACTAATGTGGTATGGTAAGACCAGATGGTACAAAAACATTTCCCCAAAGGTCTGAGAAACACTCTCCCACAAGTATATACAGAGTCCAAGGGAAAGTGGGCTCAAGCTTTGAGGGGCTAGCCTCACAGCTCCTGGTTATATGAAAATCCTTTCCTACCTTCATGAAGTCCTTATCAAGTTTCCCAGAAGAGTAGCTCTTCACTAGGCCCTGAGATTTTGTACCTTTGCAGGTACCGTGTACCATAACTATACTTCTCTCTGCCCTAAAATGTTACATTTCCTAAAGTTGACTTTTCTTAGTGTGTCATTTAGTCCCTAGGCCATTGCTGCACCAATTTCTGTGAGAAATCTATCTTTGACCTTTTTCAAAGTTCAAAAAGTCTTGGGGGATGGGGAGCATGATGCTACCTCTAGGGTCACTTTCTCCCCTACTTCCTTACTGCCTTTTTGTACAGGCATAAAGGATCTGCCTTCTCCAGGTACCCCTAAAACTTAACTACCTTTCTCTTCAGACTCCTTTTTAGAATTAGACCCAAAGGTGTGTCTAATTCTTCTAACCAATTCCAAAACATTTTCTCTAAGTTGTAATATGATTACTTCCAAATGGCTAAAATACCTCATTCCCCCCATATTGATTAGAGACTTGTTCACTACTTGTTTGCACCTTTGATTTGGTTGATTGATGCATCTATAACTCAATAATTCTCACCTGAAGAAAGGAGAGGCACTTGGTCCCCAGTGGATAGACCTTTGGGCCTGGAGTCAGGAAGATCTAAATTCAAATCAGGCCTCACACATTTATTAGCTATGAGATCCAGAGCAAGTCACTTAACCTGCTTGTCTCTGTTTCCTTAACTATAAAATGAGGGGATATAGTAGCACTTATCTTCCAGGGTTATTGTGAGGAACAAATGAGATATCTGTAAAAAAAATACTTATCCCTGTGTCTGTCAGTATAAGTAGTCTCTTATTTCCTCCTTTCCCTTTCTCTTTGGCCCTAAAAGGTATCATAGATGACAGCATCTTTTTAACTCCATTAACTAGGGTTGGAGGAACCTCCTTGGGGTGTAACCCCACTCTTACAGAAGCCTGAGCTGCAGCTTAAAGGAAGCAAGCAATTCTAAAACGCTGAGGTGAGGCAGGAGGGTATTCTTGAAATAAGAGATGGAATGATCTGTGAGGAGTAGAAGGTGGCCATTTTGACTCTACTAGAGAGTGCAGGAAAGGAAATCAAAGCAAAATTAAGATTGGAAAAGTAAGGGATCAAGTAGGCATTTGAAAACCAGAGGGTCCCACTGTATTAAAGGAAGGAGAACAGACAAGGAATCTCAGTTTCCATGTTTGCATCAGAGTTGTAACTTACTAATAGAGCTAATCTCTATTCACTTATGGAAGACCTAGGAGGAAAACTTTCTGCAGCTAAACTTCGCCAAGGTTTGTGGATTATGTTTCTGAGTTTCATTTTACAGTTAAGAGTCACTGGGCTGCAACTCTCCTGAAAAGAAGTTTCTTCCATTAATTAGTGTCAGACTGGAAGGAGATGTGGTGGTACACCCTGGAAATCTTTTTTCTAACTTCTCAGGAAATGGCAAACAAGGGGGCTTGCGTAGAAATAGAATTGCGCTTTGCGCCATACATTTACATTCAAATTTTTTGTTTAATTTTGGAAAAGAGAAATTGCCCTTGTACTACCTAGTCATAAGTATCTACTCTTTTGATCAAACTTCAGATTTCTGCGCCACACTGAGTCGCTGGAGGGCCACACCAGTGTACATGCACTGAGGTCATCAAATTCCAAGAATACTGTTCCTCACTTTATGGGGCTGTTTGAGTGCTACTCAGGGCTGCTAAGCAGCACATCCTGCTTCAACTATGGGAAATTTCAAGAGTGTTTGCTCTCTGGACTTTAAAAATATTAATGATTATCTATTACAAGTACTAGCCAATGCCTTACCAGTATATGGGTAATCGATCAAGTCCTGAACTTGGAGCCAGGAAGACACCCCAGATTCACATGCCACCCCAGACACTTATTAGAGGCTTGAAATTGAACAATTCACTTATCATCTCTAGTCTCAGGTTTCCCATCCATAAATAGTGATGATCGTCTCTCTAGCACTTCCCTCACAGGGTTGTGAAGATAAAGGAGATAAAAGGCATAAAGTATTTCGCAAATCTTAAATGCTACCAAAATTTATTATTGGGGCTATTACTCCACTTTCCTAATCTCCCCTTTCAGAAAATAATTGAAAGATGGTCCAAATAGTTAATATGCAGCAAATATGGATGATGAAGATGGAGATGATAACAAATGACATTGACATAGTATTTTAAGGTTTGCACAGCATGTTTCATCCATCATTCCAGTTTTTCCTCATTTACCATTGGTTCCAATTGCAAACCCATTGAGATAAATTGGCTCGCTCAAAGGTACCTTTGCAAGCAGTCACATTAATCATTCTTGGCTTTTCCCTAGCATTTCAGAATGCACGGATAGCGAGGCCGAGACGGTGATGCAGTTACGCAATGAACTGAGAGACAAGGAGATGAAGCTCACTGATATCCGTCTAGAAGCTCTCAGCTCAGCCCACCAGCTCGACCAGCTCCGAGAGGCCATGAACAGAATGCAGGTGAGAAGGGGTGGAGGGCAGCGTGCCTCAAGGCATCTGCAATGACTTTCAAGATAGATGTTTCAGGAGACTGTGCTGAGTATACTGGTTTTCATGGAGTCCTTCTCTCACTGGCCTATTCTATGAGTCTGACTGGGAAATCATTAGTGGGTATGCTTCTGAAAGAATATTTCACTTATTTATATAATGCTTTAGACTTTGCCCAAGTAATACCCCCATTGAGTGGGGATGGAAAAGAGAGAAGATAAGCAGTCAGCAAACATTTTAATGTATATTTAATTTTTTTCTCAATTATACATACACTAAAATTTTTTAATATTGGTTTTTAAAAATTTTGTGCTCCAAACTCTCTCCTCCCATCTCCCTGCCTTGAGAAATGAAGCAATTTGATATAGGTTATACATGTGCAGTTATGCAAAATGTTTCCATTTAGCCATATTGCAAAAAGAAAATACAGACCAAAAAATAATAATAAAGTTTTAAAAGTATACTTCATGCTGAATTCAGCTCTGAAAGTGCTTAGATGGAAGGACCAGTGTTTAGGCTGAAAACTTCAACTTGGATGCTTTATGGTAGTGGAAAGGTGACCATGAATTCTTAAAAGCTATGCCCATAGAGAACACATTGTCGTAGGCCAATCAGTCAGTCAATCAGTAAGACCTTTATTGAGCTCTACTATGTGCCAGGCACTCTGCTAAGCACTGGCGCTACAAAGACAGAAAGGAAACAATCCCTACCCTCAGGTAGAAGTTATACATACTTACATAGGTGCATAAATCATAAATAGGAGGGGGAGTCAATAACCACTGTGGGGTTGAGGAAGGAACTCATAGAGGAGGTAGAATTTGAAGTGATTTTTAAGGGAAGCTTGGGATGCTAAGAAACTGAGATGGGGAGAAGAGGGTATTTTAGGTATGGGGCACAACCAGTGCAAAAGCATGGATGTGGGAGATGGAGCCTCGTGTGTGAGAAAGAAATTAGATAAGTTTGACTGGAACAAAAACTACCTGAAGGGGAATAATGAATGAGGCTAGAATGTAGAGTGTGGGTTGTTTGTTTTTTTATCTTGGGTTAGGAAGGTGTTTGATCCTAGAACTAATGCTTGAAGTATGGGAATGAGTTGTTGTGTAAGGACCAGGGTAACTAAGTTCAGAGACAGTCATCAGATTGGTGTGGGGGAATAAATTCTGGGGTCACTGTGACTCTCAAAGACCATTTACTAAGTTATAACGGTGTGAGCTACATCATTGGAGGAGAGTTTCTTTACCAATATACTGTAGAGCCTTGAAGTATTGAAGCAAGCTCCAAAATGTTAGGTGGTTAGAGAGCCAGATGGCATTTTTGGTGCCACTGTTGATGTTTGCCAAGAATTTCAAGAAGTGGACCATAGCTGATGGTGCCCTAAGGCATAATGGACAACAAAGTCCAATGAGACTCTCTGTCTGTCTCTTTTGGTCCTTTGTTTTTGAAGACCATGACATCAGAGAAATGATGACTTGACTTGCACTTGACTTTGTTTTGAGTGAGGAAGGGCTATGCAAGGTCACCAACCTCACTTTCTCCTCCTGAGCCATCTGGGTCCAGTGACCAGATATTCATCAGGATGACTGGAGATGACCCAGGATGCAATGGGAGACCTCGGCCTTTTAACGCAATGCCCATTTGTATAAAGTGGGAGGAGCAGTTTGTGGAAGTTGTTTCCTCCTTTCCTGCAGATGCACAGGTTAGATGCATCTATCAGGAATCTCTCCTTTTGATTCTTTGCAGAGTGAAATCGAGAAATTAAAAGCAGAGAATGACAGGCTCAAATCTGAGAATCACGGTGGCAACTGCAGCCGGGCCCCATCCCAAGTGTCCATCTCATCTTCCCCAAGGCAGTCTTTGGGCCTCTCTCAACACAGCCTTAACCTCACTGAGTCAACCAGTCTGGGTGAGTGAAACCACAGGGCCAGCCGGCAAGATGGGGCCTGCAGTCAGCCCAGTTGCCTCAGGGAGCCCTGAGCTAAAAAGATCAGAATGAAACAAAAGGCACAAGGCGTTGGGTGTGCAAGGGCATGGGTGTATGTGAGTGCGTGAACATCTCTGTGTGTTGGCTACTGACATGAGCCCAGCCTTCAAAATGTCATCATGCTTGGTTTTCATTTTGGCCCCAAACTCTCCTAGCTACAAGCTTAGCTTCTGCCCTGTGCTGAATTGTGTTCTGAACCATTTCAAATGCTGACCTGCAAGATGAATGCCGTGTATGAAGAATGATGGTTTGGCATTGGGGTCATAGCTTTGTACGATGTTCCCGCTTTAAAACTTGATTCCAGGCTGGTGGAAAGGTCAATACTATTGATCTGCATTTTTCCTGTTCCACATACAAAGGCTCATGCTTTTTAATTTATTTATTTAATTTATTTTTTTTCCCATGAGGCTGCTGTGATTGTTTTTGGTCAGGCTTTCTCTGCTCAACAAAGTGCGTGACCAGCCTTTTGATTTGTTTGGTCCTCTCATTGGTTTCTGTTGGTTCATGTTCCATCTCCTCCCTTGGACCATCTGATTTATTCTGCTGCCACCCTCGTGATGGTGCCAGGAATCCGGCTTCGCTGTCCGTGTGTGGCTAAAAGAGGCTGTCGGTGTTTTCCATTCGCAGACATGTTGCTGGATGACGCTGGTGAATGCTCGGCACGGAAGGAAGGAGGCAGGCATGTTAAGATAGTTGTCAGCTTGCAGGATGAAATGAAATGGAAGGAGGTTAGTTTGATCCCTTTCCCTGCTCCTATGACCTTCTGCCCTTTCCCGTTCCCCCAGGTAGCAATACCTAGTTTAGTGACTTAACTGTAAACTGTATCACCTTGATGCTTTACGGGTTTTTCTTTTTTTTTTGGAAATTGCTACTAACATTGTCTTTTCCTTAACCAGCCCTCCCGTCCTTGCCCCCAACAATCCCAGAAACATTTCAGATTCACAATAGCGTACTTAACCAATGAAAATGAAATTAAAGCGATCACTAGGGTCTATTTTGCCCAACTCTATGCCATTAAAACCAGCAATCTAAATGAAATGGATGAATATTTACAAAAACATAAATTGCCCTGATTAACAAAAGATGAAGAGATTAACAGATACTTAAATAATCCTAAATGCTGAAAGAGAAATTGAACACGTCATCAATGAACTCCCTAACCGAGTAGGGAACTTGGACACAGTCAGAACTAGCAGGAAGTTCTTTCCTTCCTTGTGAATTTTCTGCATCTAGCAAATACAAAAATATTCCCATATTGTACTTATAAAGCTATTGTGATTAACTTTTCCCCATTCATCAGGCATTGAAAATAGCTTTTCTAAAGTTCACACATGGCTGAAGCACTTCAAAGTCAGCTAAGCTCTTTTGAAAAACTCAAGGAATATAAATAATTGGACAAAAATTGACTCAGTGTGCCAGTTATATTCTAGGACTCTCATAAATTAGACCTGGTGCAGAGGTGCAGAGAGTCTTGGCAGGGATTAGAGGCCAGTAATGAGTAGGGGCATGAGTTCTATCCCATTTTCTTTTTCATGTCAATTCTGCAGCTATCCTAGCACCACTGGGTAAGATCCTGGCTTTGGGGATCATGTGGGGTGACTGAATTCAAGGAATACAGCTTCTCTTCTCCCATGAGGCCTTATGAAGCTATAGCTACTTTGTGGGGAAAAAGTCTACCTTTGTATCTGATTAAACTCTTAGGTCAAATATCATGATATAGATGGTTGAGAGTAAAGTGATTTTCTTAAAGCGAGACTTCACAACTTTCCTTCTCAGGTCTCTTTGTAGCATCACAATAACTTGGAAACAGTACTAAACTTAGTCAGGCAGTCAGCAAGCATTTATAAGTTCCTACTATGTGCCAAAACATTGGGATTACCAAAAGAGGAGGTAGATAGTCCCCACCCACAAGGAACTCCTAATCTAATGGGAGGAGACAGAAGACCTGAGTTTCAGTCCTAACCCTAACACTCAATAGCTCTATAGCTGTTGACAAAGCAGTTTAAATCTCAGTTTCTTTATCTGGAAAATGGGGGTGAAGATAGGTGCCATTTGTGTCAGCACCTTGGCTTAGTGGAATCAGGAAAACAGGGTTTAAGTCCTAGCTCTGATGCCTTCTGCCTATTTTACACTGGGTAAGTCACCCTCTCTGGGCTTCAGTTTCTTCATCTGGAAAATTTGAACATTTGGACTAGATGATTTATGAGATCCCACTTGGCTCTAGGTCCAGGATCCTATGAAACTTGGAGAGTTATTGTGAAGAAAGCTTTTAATAAAAGTGCCCTACGTTCAGAATTGTCTCGTCTTTCTGATCAATATAGTGCTGTAGTCTAGACTATGCAACATGCCCACATTTTTACTGCCTGCCAGCCAGAATCAGGCATTGCATTTAAGTTACTCAGTAGCAGAGCCTATAGTAATACTGATGGTGAGAAACCTGAGTGTAGAATTGCAGATTGGAAAGGATGGGTAGGAAACATCTGGTCCAGAAATAATGTAAATGTTGCCGATAAATGCAAGGGATTGTTAAGATATGTATGTGGAACAGGATTCACTTGGGTGAACCCTCCCCCACGTATCCCTGCAGCCATGTGTTCTTTGAAACATGCTAATTATTTGAATGATATAAGCTCATCTAGTAGTTTATCCAGTTTTCTTAGCTGAGAACCTTCTTAGTAGGTTGCTCCACCGTGCTATTTATTCCATAACCCTTGCATGTAGAGCTCTGTGGGCAGAGGTGCCAAGATAGGAGATAGAGCCCTGGCTCCCTAGAATCTTATGGTGATGGCAGAACTGATAAGAGAAGAGGATAAAAAAGAAAAACTGAAGTTTGCATAATTGATATTCACAAGTATTGAGGTAATAAGCAGATTAGAGTCAAGTCCATGAAAACTTTGTGGGGAAGTTTGGAAGGTGAGTTTAAGGGAAGACTTTGCAAGAGCGAGATGGTTAAGAGGGGGTGGGAAGGACATTGTGGACAGAAGAACTAGCGCCAAGGAAGGTCAGAGTCCAACAGCCCCCAGAGAAGCCATGGTCCCTGCCCTCAATCTTCCTCTCACTAGTCAGTATCATCTCAATGGCACCGTGAACAACACTGAGATTATTTAGACCAAGGAAAGGCAATTTCATGAGCAACACATCTATCTATAAGTAGAGTCCAGGTATTTGGGGGATTTTCTTATTTTTTTTTCCAACTAAGTGGTGGCATATTAAGTGGTCTAGATAATCTGCTGAGCCATCTCAAGGTGAATAACTGGTTCTTCACTTGAATACTTTCCTTACTCTTAGGATTCCAGGCCACACCTCTTTCTTATTGGCTGCATTGGAGTCAGCGGCAAGACGAAGTGGGATGTGCTGGATGGGGTGGTTAGACGACTCTTTAAAGTAAGTGATTCCTAAAGGTGTTCATGATCACACATGGGCACCAGAGGTGGGAGTGAGTCCTTGGTTAGAGGCGTGGAGGGCAACATCTGATCTTGACATATTACTTCTGCTCTCTCCCTCTGCAGAGATGAAACAAAGATTAGAGTTGTGTGTCTGACAAATTTCTATCATGCAACAAGTATTTATTAACCACCTACTGAATGCAAGAGCACTGAACATGTCTATCATAGACCTTTTGGAGATGGAGTTCATTCTCCACGATGCTGCCACATTGATATTCCTAAAACAAAGGTCTGACCACAACACTCTCCTTCTCAGGAAACTTTAGTGACTCTCTTTAAAATAAAATACAAATTCCAGCCTGGCATTTAAAGCTGTTCAGCATCTGTTTCCAGCATCATTGGACGTTACTGTCCTTCACTCACTCTGTGTTCCAGTCAGTCCTGCTTACTTGCTATCCCCTGTACATCATATTTCATCTTTTAGCTCCCTTCTCTGCTCTACCTCAGAGAATCCCTAGCTCCCTTCAAAGTATAGTTTACCTACCACCTATTACACTAAACCCATTTCAATTCTCCCAGTTTCTAGTTCCCCAAGCCCACTCCCTCACACACCTAAGATACTACTTCGTATATATTTTTAATTACCTAGATACAAGTTGTTTCTCCCAATAGAATTTAAGATCTTTGAGGTAAGAGGCTATTTCTGTGTGTATCCCCAACACCTCGCCCAGTGTCCAATATATAGTAGGTGCTTAATAAATGCTTGCTCAATAAATGAAGGAGAGGTCTACAAATGATAGTCAGCAGTATCTAGAATGTGTCCAGGTTTGTGGGCTCAGTTAGTAGTATCTCTAAGACCCAGGGCCCAGATTCAGGCTCAGCAAGTCAGCTTCGTATAGAGAAAACACTTCTTTAGTCCAAGATTACACCCCTAACTTAGGCCAGGCCATTTACAAATTATATGTTTACAAGACTGGTCAGTTCAGATCTGCTTCCACTGCTGCTAAAATAGCTGGTTGCTGTCTTTGCCTTCCTGGTGATGGGACCCTTCATAGTTGCAAGACAACATGGTGCTGCTGAATATCCACAGAATCTTCACTGGATGAAGATGGGAGACAAGAGGCATGAGGAAACCACAAAACTGTTCCCCAGTCTCAAATGACCTACACTGTCTTGTTCTTTTCCTGTTTACCAAAGAAGATACAACTAGGCCTAAAGGTCATCGTTTCAGCGAACCGTCCCCCAGAATCCAATTTGATTCCTCAACTGAAATCTCTTAGTCATTTATTCCACTTCAAGGAGATTCCCATCAAAATTGAGCTAGAGTTTTCCTTTTCAAAGTACCGGGGCCTCCCATTTCCAGACACCCTGATCTTTGCTGGAAGCAGCCACCGATTGCCGATCCTAGGAACTTGTTCAGTCACATTTTTGCCCAGATTCATAGGAGGAGTTTTCTAGGGGAAAAAAAAGCATCATGCCAGAACTGTCTTCTTATGCATTATCCAACTCCACTTTCAGGTCTGGTAATGAGAGACCTTGCATGAGCTTGGAAGAAGTCCCCTAACTTTTCCATGCTCAGTTATTCCAGACTAAATGTACACAAACTTTTCCAAGGTTTTTTTTCATCGCTAACCAAATAAATCATTATTTGTAGAGGCCTTCAGGGACGCTAGAAGTATCAAAAGCATTTAGAGACAGCCAGTTCATCCTCCACTCACTTCACAGTTCTGTTTCATCTCTGGCTCTGTCAGAGAGAGAAGAGGAGATGGTCATAAATCACCCAGTGAAACCATGAGTCACCTATGAATCTGAGCCGGGCCTTTGATCCATCTTGATTTTTTTCTGTTTTTTTTCCCCAGGAATACATTATTCATGTGGATCCAGCAAGTCAGCTGGGCCTGAATTCAGACAGCGTTCTAGGCTACAGCATTGGGGAAATCAAACGAACCAACACGCCAGAGACTCCTGAACTGCTACCCTGTGGCTATTTGGTTGGAGAGAATAACACCATCTCAGTTTCTATCAAAGGTAATTAGACCAGATTCAGAGTTCAGTCCTCGCTTGTTAATTGTCAGTGTTGTTTTAACACTTGGCAGAATGAATTTTTCCCCCTTCACTGCAGTTATTCTTAACATGGCTTCAATCCTTGTAACTAATCCCAAGGGTTTGCAAAGGGCTACTGAAAATATTTTTAACAGAATTGTGCTTATTACTGAAATTAAATGCGAGGGCCTCATTAGTCTTGTGACTTGTAGAAGATGAGTTTTACAAGAGAACTGGCTCATCTATAAAATGGAGGCAATAATAGAACCTTGTAAGGTTGATGTTTAGAATCAAACAAGACCAAAGATATCTGAGGTCTCATAAAACAGTATGAATGTCAGCTCCTCTTCTAACAGAGAAGAAGAGGCTTAACTAATATAGGAGCACCTGCCCCAAATGCTTACTTCTCTTTAAAATGCCTAGATTACAAATATACAGGAGGTTACTTTGTATTAAAAGAGAGCAATGCAGATTTATTTTAAAAATTAAAATAAAATGTCTTAGGTCTATGGACATGTGTGTAGAGTTCCCTTGGCCACCTTCATTTATCAAAATTCAGTCTTGAGAAGCAGTTTGGGTTTATTTAAAACTATAATCCCAATTCACTTGGTACCAGCCTGTATGATATTGGAAATGGATTTACCTTCCCGGCATGAAGACCATGTTCCAAAAAAGTTCATTCCAATGCAGACAATTCAGTTCAGGCATGAGGGTATCAGCTTGTCTGTCCTGAAGATGAGTGTCTTTGCTCAAGAGTCTTTTGTGCCTAGAGCTATTGAAAAATACTAGAATTGAAATTGATCGCTAATCTGAAATTTCCCAGCCATTCATTTACTTTCAAGAAGACTCCTATCTATATTAAAGTGAAATTTTCTTTTATCAAACACCAGGGCCTCCTATTTCCAGCCATCTCTGAGAACCACTAAGGCACAGTATGGATTTGGACATGGGAGGCATTAGATACTTGCTCATTAAAATATAAAGTTAGTTAACCTCTCAGAGCATCGTTTTCCTCCTCTATAAAAATGGGGAAATAATACCTTCATTCCCTTCATTAGACTTGTGTAAGAAAAAATACTTTATAAGCCTTAAAATGTCAGGTAAATGTGAATTATTACTGTAATAATTGTTATTTCTATCACTGTCCCCACTGAAGGATCTGTCATACCTGAAGATACATAGAACTACTGTTTTTTTTTTTATTTTCTTGAGTTCCAGGGATATAAGAGTTTTAATTTAAAAATCATTTTTTGCCCCCAAGTAATACAGGATCTAGGTTTCATGCAGTGGAAAGAACTATGGCTCTGGAGTTAGAGCATGTAGGTTCAAATCCTACGTTGCTTCTGATGCCTATTAACCTTGTGACCTTGGGCAAGTCACTTTACTTTGCTGGCCTCAGTTTCATCATTTGTAAAATAGGGGAGTTGGACTGGGCAGTCTCCAAAATCCTTTTCAACTCTCCTTCTGTGACCCTAAGATCTTACCCAGCATAGATTGTTTCTGGTCACATGTCCTGGAAAGACTTGACTTCCCTACAGTTAAGTCATTTCAGAATTATACACTGCAGGGGTATCCCAGGGGTATCACTGAAAAGCCATAGTTATCCATTTCTAAATCAGGTATACCTTGCTTTACCTAGTCTCTTGTTTCCTAGAAAAATTGTATCTCTGAAGTCTGGCTGAATCAAATCCCAATCTACTGGTATCATCATTTCCAATTGTTCTTTAGTATTTCTCATGTATTTTTAGCAATGCCTCCCATTCCTTAAGGTTAAAGTTCTTTAGCCCATTACCAGTGAAGAGGTATGAGTGGAGACCTTATGGAAGGAATGACTTTTAGATTGGGGTGTGTTCTCACTAGAGTTGTGGGAATGGAATCCAGATTGCAAAGAATTGAGGAGAAAGCTGGTAAGAAGTAGGACTGGGTTATTCAAAGCTATCTTTTCCAAGAATTTTTCCCTTAGGGGTCATTTTAAGGCTTTCATTAAATCAGTGGTCCAAGCTACTTAGGGCACTGATGATAAGATGGAATCAGAGGAACCCATAGGCAATAGGCTGCCAAGCTAGACTTGAAACTTCAGCAAGCATTTGCTGAGCACCTCTGATGTTTAAGGCATTGTGTCTAGGTTGTAAGGAGGTAGGGAAGCCTGAGGAGCTAATTCATATATGTCCCTGACTTCAAAGAGCTCACACAATTGTAAGAAGAGATGAGATAGGTACCCAACACAATATAGAATGATGTACTTGTGGCAAGAGAGAAATAAACAAAAGTACAATGGGAGTAGAAAGAGGACTGTCAGATATCTCTGACTCCCACCCACCACCCACCCTGGAATGAGGCAATAAGGCAGGAATGCCCAGGGAGAAAATTTCCATAGCAGAGACTTTCAAAGCTGATGAAAGAGCAGGATCCCAGGTATAGAGGGAAGAAAATACAGTGAACATTTATGGAGTGGTGTGTGTCCATTTCGGCCGAACCGTGGCCTATATATAGTACAATTGTGAGTGATGAGCCTGGGAAGGAAGGTTGGGGCCAAAATCTTAGATATGCTTGGCCAAGCAGTTTGGACTTTATTCTTTAGGGTAGCAATGGCAAACCAGCCGCTGGAAGGTTGGGATGGGAAGGGAAGAGGAGAAGGTTAGTGATAAGAGCTGTGCACTTAGAAGAAAAATCTAGTAGCAATAGGGTAGGATGAACAGGTGAAGAGGAAGACTGGAGACAGAGAACTGAGTGCTCCTCATAAAAAGGAATGAGGTACTGAATTAGACTGAGGGGAATGAAAAGGAAATGACACATTCAAGAGACTGTTTGGGGTCTGAATTACAGGAGAATGATTGAGTTTTGGTTTTCACTCTCTGTGTGTTAGATAACCTAAGAGTAAGCTGGCCATTGACACCCCCCCACACACTGCTTCCTTTGTATTCTGCTTAGATGTAAATGATGTAGAAAAGGCCAAGAGAGGCTAAACCAGGGATCCCATTAAGCTAGAGGGAGATCTGTAGGACAGTTAAGGGCCAATTAGAAAGTGAGTAAAGTCTTTGGAATCAGTTAATGTAGAGGAAAAAAATGAAGGAAGGAGACCAAAATCTAGAAGGTGAGTAAACTGTCTCTTCCTAATGGGGCCTCTTTGTAGGGACATAAGAGAAAAACAGCAGATGCCTATAATATAAAATAATAGTTAATAAACGCAGCCCAGAGCTCTGTAGTCCAAAGGGGAAGAGATCATTACCAATGAGAGGATACAAGAGAAGACTTCATATAAGAAGGGATTTTTCCATGGGTGTATTCTCACAAGAATCATAGCAATAGAGAGCAGATTGCTACGAAGGATGGAGGAGGTGTGGGCATGAGAAAGGGGAGACTTTAGATTGAGATAAGCTTTTCAGAGATTTGAATGTGAAGATAAGAAAGAAATGGAACAGGAACTGGATATGGGATAGAAGGCAAAGAAAGACTAGTGATGACAAGAGCAGTATTAACAATAGATCTTTGGCCCCAAAGCAGAGGCTGTACTCCCTAGCTTGGTTATCTGTTTATGAATGGGCAGGCAAAAGTTCACCAAAAACAAAATCCTGAATGCAACCAGTTAACAAGTAGACACTGTGCTGGAAATTGGGGCTACAAAGTGAAATGGCCAAATGACCCCTGCCTTCAAAGAGGTGGGGCTTCCGTTCTGTTAGTGGAGGTGTTGGGGCAGATGACACACACACACACACACACACACACATACATGCTATGTATGCATATGTACATGTGTGTACACATACATACATATATATATATATACATACATGTGTGTATACAAAGCATATGCAAATAAATATACAATGGGGCAGAAGACTTTGGCTTGGCATAGTGGATAACATCCTTGTGAGAAATGAGCCCGACACCAAGCCCCCAACTGTGAGATATGTGCTCACCTTAAACAAAAACAATATTTGTTGAGAGATCCAGAAAGCTTTTATTAATTTCTGCATTCATTCCCCCTGAATGAGTGGGTAGCTCCCAAGTCAGGCTACAGGAAGATTGCCATTTATACTTCTCTCAGCTTCAGGTCCCTCATCTGTGAAATGGCGATAGTAACTATAATATCTGAAACTCACCTCCAGTGTTATCTTGAGGCTCACATAAGATAACTTGTTTGACCTTTACACTTTGCATTTCTTTCCCAAATGCAGGCCTCTCTGAAAACAGCCTGGACTGTCTGGTCTTCGAATCCCTTATCCCCAAACCCATCCTTCAGCGGTATGTCACCCTCCTGACAGAGCACAGGCGCATCATTCTCTCTGGGCCCAGTGGCACTGGAAAAACGTACCTGGCTAACCGTCTGTCCGAATACATGGTCCTCCGAGAGGGGCGGAAGCTGGTAGATGGAGTCATTTCCACTTTCAATGTAGACCACAAATCTAGCAAGGTGAGTGAACCAGATTAAGGGGCCAGGCACAAGCTGCTCCTGGCCCTTGCTAGATGGTTGACAATTTCCATAAAATAGTGAAAGTTACCTTTCCATAACCTATATTTCAGAGATTGGGTCACTTTATTTTCCCAGGTTCCCCATTGTGCTTTTCCAGCCCCCAATTATAAAGCACTTGGAACGAAAAATATTGTTTCAAATGAATATATGAATGAAAAAATGTACTAAGTACTTTTTTCTATGCTAAACACTAGGAATGTAGGTACAAAAGCAAAGACTGTAGCTGTCCTCAAGGAGTTTATATTCTACTAGGAGACAATACCGAGGGGTTACTAGTATTGGCCAGGGAGGAAGGTTGCAAGGATGGTGACTGGAAGCATAGGGGACTGTGTTGATGTACCCTTCAAAGGAGCAATGACAGTTGATTTGATTGTGCTACCAGAACTGGAGGGGCAGGAGCAGGGACTATGTGACAAGAAAGAGTCCAGGGAATGGAGTGAAGGGTGACTGGGGTCTGAGCCTAGTGTAGTGGACCCCTGAGGCACCCATCAATGAACACAAGGAAGATTTCTCCACCAGTTAGACGCACCCAGAAATGTGGACTTTTTCCAGAGAAAAATTTAATTTTCCTAGTAAATTTCATGAAGAACAAGAAACTTGTTTGGAGGGTTCTCTCAACGTATGCTGAAGCCTTTGTTGGCTAATTCTAGAATAGAATTAATCATGTGAATTTTGTCCAGACATACAGTGGTATTATTGATATAGCTTGAATTTAAAAGAGCACTCACTGAATTGGGAACCAAGGCACCTGTGTTCTAATTCTGCCTTCCCTTTCTCTGAACCTCAGTTTACCCATTCTACAAAATGAAGGGAGAAGACCAGTCCATCTCTACCATGTCTTTCAACTCCAACATTCCATCAGTGTTTGCCCAACTAAAATTTAACCGTGGAATATATTTGGGGCTCTAAAGTACCCTTACTTGGGTGCTGAAGAAAAAACCATAAATCCTGCTCCTGAGGATAACTTAGAGGTGATAGAATACTCTCAGACTATACAAGTGTGAGGGTAATTTGGAAGAGAAAATTGAACCTAGTTTTATAGTGAGAAATTGCTGTGTGATTTTTATTCATATGTAATCTCAAATTTAATATTTTTGAGGAGGGAAATCATTAGCATTGACATTTTCTATGTACCCATAATCATGTCAGATGGAACACTGAGGTTTTATGGAACACAGTTTGGCAAAAACAGCATTTTGTGGAAAATGTAAAGAATGAACTGCATACTTTTTTATTAAGTGCTCCATTGGTACCTAGACTATGTTAAGAAATGAATGGTATAGTAGAAAGCAAGCTGGGTTTTGGAGGGAGAAATCCCAATTTTGCTAATTATTACTTGTGTGGCTTTAAACAAGACACTTTTCTTCCTGGGGCCTCAGTTTCTTCATCTGCAAAATAAGAGAATTGGCCTAGATGGCCTAGACTGTGATTCATCTCTAGATCTGTGATTTAGAGTGGGTAACCTTGAATAGGTAAAATAAAGGTTGGGAAGCATCTGGCCCTCCCTAGAAAGTCTGACCTGTTCATGAAAAGACCTTTCACCAACTTGTTCCTTCTCTGCTCTTCTTGGGACATCTGCAGGAACTACGCCAGTACCTGTCTAACCTTGCCGATCAATGCAACAGTGAAAACAGCCCTGTGGACATGCCTCTAGTCATCATTCTGGACAACCTCCATCATGTCAGTTCCTTGGGCGAGATCTTCAATGGGCTTCTGAACTGCAAGTACCATAAATGGTAAAGATTTGCTGGGAACCTTGTGGATCCTTGCAGGTTGCTGTGCCAATCAAATAACTTAAGCAACTGAGTGCCAAGTGATTAATAGGGCAGTGCAGCAAGTAATAGTTGATGGGATTCACTGGGTGGTTATTTAGATGCTAAAAGGTCTATAGCCTGGGTGCAAATATGATGATGTTTCTTGCGTGTGATTCTTTCTTGACATATACTTTCCTCCTCGTTAATTTCCCCTGCAGTCCGTATATAATTGGCACAATGAACCAGGCTACCTCTTCCACTCCCAACCTACAGCTTCACCACAATTTCAGGTAAGGTGTATCAACTGTGCTATTCTAATTTGGGAGTGATGTGAAAGATAGTGGTCCCTCCCTACTTGTAAAATTATTGGCACCCCAATTTGACTCCCAATATCAAACCTCACCTTTCCCTCTTCAGAAGACCATTTTGGGCAATGACTAACCTTTTCCAACCCGCTGTCCATAACAATCCATATGTACGCCACCTGTTGGCATCTCTCCTCTTTGGTGCTGAAAGTGGATATGACTGATGAAAGCTGTTATTTGAGAGCATCTTCCAAGCTTCTGAGTCTATAGGACCTTGATATTCTGTTCATCTACTATCAATCTCAGATGGACTTCTTCCTCTCCCTTTTCTTCTTCTCTCTCCCCATAACCCTTACATGTGACCTGCTGAAGTAGACCTTCATCACAGTGAGTTATTAGATATATTCACATATTTCAGGCATTAAGACTAACCATATTAGTTTCTCCAAAAGTATGGGAGGTGGGTGAGGGAAAGAAAGGATTGCTTGGACCATGGAAGATGCTTAATAAATACTGGTTGATTGATTGATCGATTGCTGTGTAGCTGCTACCATGATGAGGAGTTGCAAGGAGCTCATTAAATATCATTACGTCCTTCTACTTGCCAAGCATACCAGCCGCTGCCCTCTCCAATTGCTGTAACTGAGTCAGGAGAGAGGAGTTGCAAACTGGGAGGATAGGGCAAGGAGGTACCATTGCTATGCCATCACCCTTTGCCCTAAATAGTGTACCACTATGTCATTTCTAAGTCCCCCATCCATATCGGATCTATAAGCAGGTAGGAGCAGGTGATATTTTAATATGATTTGGAGAATCATAACCAGAGATGTGACTTGCCAAGAAGCATTAACCTTTTAGGGCCACTGATGTTTTTCTAGATGGGTGCTATGTGCCAACCACACTGAGCCAGTAAAGGGTTTTCTCAGCCGTTTCCTGAGAAGAAAGCTCATTGAAACAGAAATCAGTGGACGTGTGCGGAATGCTGAGCTGGTGAAAATCATTGATTGGATCCCTAAGGTCTGGCAACATCTCAACCGCTTCCTGGAGGCTCATAGCTCTTCTGACGTCACTATTGGTGAGAGGCAAAAAAGGCTCTGAGCCCACAGTACCACCAGTGACAGTTCAATGGGTAGGAATAAAGAGGAGGCAAAGTGAAAAGGCAGATGCCTAAATGTTCTCACCACCCTCAAATCGTGGGCACTCTGGCACCCTTTAAAATGCCATGGCATTGAGAGCTTTTTTCATTTATGCCTTTGGCGATGACTCCTTCCAAATCCCATATTTCCCAAGTTTGTGGAGAAAGAAGATGGCATGGCTGATTAAAATTTACAGAGAATTTCCCAAAGCTTATTTTCACTTTGTCTATTGCTAAACCTTTCACCACTTCTGCCAAATTGTACCATAGGTTTTGCCTCTCCCTTCCCTGAAGAGCTACAGATGGCAGTGCTGATAGACTGGGGGAGGTACCTGAAAGGCAAGAAGCAGAGAAAAAAGAGGATTTTAAATAATGAGATCCTAAATGGCCAAGAGCTGCCTGTAGAAAGATTTTCCCCAAGAGGTTTGAGAGAGACCCCCGTGTTCAATATGACCAAGGCTGTTTCTTAGCAGAAGAAGTCCTTTGAGATCCTTCATAATTTGGGTAGATCTGCCAGATAATACCCCTGTGGGGTGTTCTTTCTCTTCATTCGTAGAGTCTGGCATATAAACAATTTCAATCAATTCTTATCAATCCCCTGGTGCTCTGCTTGTGCATTCCCCTCTCCATGGTACTGCCTCTCAAGGGCACTCAGCTTGAAGTCATACCTGCACTTGAGTTTCTGATTCTTCTTTTCTTGTCCTCTTCCAGGCCCTAGGCTTTTCCTGTCCTGCCCCATAGATGTGGATGGTTCGAGGGTTTGGTTTACAGACTTATGGAACTACTCGATTATCCCCTATCTCCTGGAAGCTGTCAGAGAAGGACTCCAGGTGAGGAGAGCATTTGGGAGCTGCTTTCCAGTGACCAGGCTCCTTTGACAACCAGATAAACCCACCCTCATCCCAGAGCGCCTGTTGGTCCAGGCTATAAAAGCTTTTGATCATGGGCTGCCATCCAGCTATCTTATTGAAGTGGGTGTGCATACAGATTTCCCTGCCAGCCAAATGACTCCAATCTGTAGTAACTGTCTGCGGCAGCTGGAGATCCTGAATATATGAATTTTTCACCTTGTGCTAAGCACAAGGAGTAGGGCAGTTATGCTAAAATTAGAGTCTGTGACAATTGTATTGTTGATTCTGAAGGCATTATAAGAAGCGAAATCTGTATTTCAGAACCAAGGCTGAGTAATTAATAGGCAGAAGGCCAGGATGCATAATCTTCAAGCCAGTTCATAAAATCTCTTTCCTCAACACTCAGGATAGAAGTATCCACTGGGGTCCTATGCGAGTAATGTTTGTGTATTTGTTTAAACTGTAGGCATTAAAATAAGTCAATATTCGCTATTGTAGCACATTTGGAGAAGCCATAGATAACGCTGAGAAAACATGAGAGAGATTTGCCTTTGTAATGAATGCCAGCAATGCTATCCTTCAAAAGAAGTCAGAGCAAAAACAACTTAAAGGAAAAGAACTGGGGATGTTGACCCTGGAGAACACTTGTGAAGTCAGGCAGTGATCATTACTGAAGGGCTGGCTGTGCTGTCATATTTTGTTCAGTGTGACCCCGATTATGCTTGGTTCTGATCTGCTTGATCAGAACTAGAGACAGTAAATGGCTGATATAGATAGGAAGACTTCAGTTCAGTGAAGGAAAATCTTCCTAATTAGGTGAACTGTCCCAAAGTGGAATGGATTGCCTCAGGAAGTATAGTGAGCTCCCCATTGTAGAGAGTCTTGAAGAAGACATTACCCAACCACTTGTTGGAAAATTGATACTGTACTCTTAATTTCTGTTCAGTTATGCATTAGGATGAAGGATCTCTGTGGTGTGGTCCTTTGGTTGATCAGTGTACCATGAACTGAATATGTTTGAAGAGTCAAGAAATTATTATAAAGGTCTAGTAAAAATGTTTTACCAGGATTACTCAGTGTGGGAATGGATTGATACCTAACATCTTCTGTAGATCCAGGCCCTTATATCTACTGGATCTTTGATAATTAGGTAGCACTTTTAGGAACTCTCATTTTGTTCATAGAGTTTCTCTCTATATTGACACATTGCAAGCCTTCTAAAATTTATGTGTGCTAAAATTCATCACCCTGAAACCAACCTACTAATTAGCATTTCTAGACATAATTACACTGATACTTGGATGATAGATATTTCCTCACTGGATCCATATTGAAAACCTTTCCAGTTTGGTACAAGAACTGGTACTCCACTGGTCAAGCCTTTGAGAGCTTAGGGTCATTCATACCATAATGAGGTGTCAGAAGAGAACATTAATGACTGGACATGGAGTCAGGAAGACCTGAGTTCAAATCTTACCCCAGATGCTTGCTAGCTGTATAACCCTAAGCTAGTCATGTAATGTCTCTCGGCCTCAGTTTCCTTATCTATAAACTAAGAATAATAATGGCACCTATGTCCTTCAGTTTGATTGTGTGAATCAAATGAAACAGTGTATGTAAAGCAATTTGATTAATGTCAGTAATGTGTAATTTTTTTCCTCAAACAAACTCAAGTAAAAAAAACAAAAAAATAATATATACACATACAAATCTTTAAAAAATAGATTGCTTCCAGATTCCATAGGACTCAAATGCACATGAGCTATTTGAGAGAAATATTAGCTTAGCATAGAGACAAGTAATTTCAATTAATTTTTTTGAAAGTTTTATTTAAACTTCCAATGACAAGTACAATGCAGACGTATAAAATAAGTCATTGTATACAGTGCTATATTTCTGTTAGCATCTATTATATACTGATTATTCCCCTCCACCTCAGAGACTTTCAGTTTTCCAAGCATTATTTTTACTTTCATTTCTGTGTACATAATGTGGATTTGTTGCTATCATTATTGCTTTGACAGCGTTGTAGTCAATGTGTACATTCTTTTTGTACTCCTTTTTTCCCTCTGAGTCATTTTGTGTCTTTTCATGATATGTTTTGACTTTGTCCCACTCACTGCTTCTTAAAACATTATAATCCATGATAAACAGGTACCATACATTTCCCAGCCATTCCCAAGTTGTGGGACTCATTTTATTTCATGACTATTTTCTGTTTGTTTGTTTTCACTATTATAATAGTGCTGCTAGAAATATTTGTATTTAAAAAAGTCTACTGCTAATCTTTTGGGGGGATAGGACTAGTAGGTCATAGGGTATGAATGTTTTTATAACTTGTATTGCTTTCCAAAAAAAAAAAGGTTAAATAAATTCAGAGCTCCACCAGCTGTGTCTTACCACCTCCAGAGATCTCTTTATCTTTTATTATCTTATGAATAGGCAACATACTTTATCATGAAGCGATGCAATGCTATAATAACCTTTACAAATGGGGAATATACATTTGTGATGTTGATACTGGGACAGCTAGGTGGAACCTTAGTGCATAGAGCACTGGACCTAAAGTCAAGAAGACTCATTTTCCTGAGTTCAAATCTGGCCTCAGATATTTCCTAGCTGTGTGACCCTGAGCAAGTCACTTAACCTGTTTGCCTTGGTTTCTTCATCTGTAAAATGAGATGGAGAAGGAAATGGCAAACCACTCAAGTGTCTTTGTCAAGAAAACCCTAAATGGGGTCACAAAGAGTCAGATGTGATTGAAAAAACTGACTGAAAAACAGCATAAGCTCCTAGGCTCCACACACATACAATCTCAATAAATGCATCACACACTGTGGTTCCCAACATTTTCAAGTGCAGGAACCCCTATGTTTTTGAGCTCAAAAACCTTTGGACCAAAAAATTCCTCCTCCCCCACCTTCCCCCTGGCTCTACTTTTCATTTCTAAGTTTGTCAACATGTGCCTTATGAAGCACAGCAAATATTGTGTAAGAACATTTGATTTAGAATCAAAGGACCTGGCTTCCAAATGTTGGCATTGCTACTTGCGATCTGTGTGACCACGAACATGTCAGTTACCTTGCAGCCTCATTGTCTTTATCTCCAAAATGAAGGAATTAGATTGGATGATTTCTAAGGGATCTTCTGACTCTACATTCAGGTAGTACATCCCATCATAATCAGAGGGTAGCATTCCTGCAGGAGAAGTCTCTTATTGTAAAAGTGGCAATATTTACCTTCCTCCCCTCACCCCACCAGAATTGCTTTTTTCAAAAAGCTTTCTTTTCTTCTCTTTGCAATATTGTTTAGTTGCCACAGTGACAAATGGAGCATCATTTAGGTTCCATTGGCTTCTAAAAGGGGATCATTAATAAGGACATGATCCAGAATATAATATAACCTCATTCTCTGAGTTTAGCCCAATACTTCCTAGAACGCCTGACATCTGATTTATCTCATAAACCTTTCCAAGACTGAAGTCTTTAAGGCCAAATGACTGTTGGGTGAGGGACAGAAGATCAAGGACCAGGGCAGGAGTGATTGTCCAGTCACTACGTGAAAAATGAACATTGAAAACATGGGCATGGATGACCCATTTCTTTTTCTATTTCTGTTCTCTTTTACCTAGAACTCACTTGGTGAGGGAATAGGGATTGTACTAAAAGCTGTAGTGATGCTGAGGAGAGTCAGGAAACTTGCTGAATGTATAAACTTTGCCTCCTCGGGGGTGAACGGAAAAAGGCAGATTTTGTTTCTGTACTCTGAGACTCCATGTTTTCCCATTAGATGTTTCTGGTCCAGCCATAACCATCTTGAGAAAGCCACCTTAATGATCATTGGCCAGTGGTTAACAATCCAAGGCAGCTATAAAAGTCCAATTGGCTTTTCATGGAATCTGTGAAAAAACGTCATGGGTTATGTCCACAGACTTTTCCCTGACAACAAGGGAGTGCTCGAAGGGTTAAGTAATTTCTCTCCTTTTAGTATTTTTATCTGTCATGAACAGATATTCAGCCTAGTGATGGCCAGCCTGTCAAAAAGCAAGTGAGATTTTAAGTGTCAAGGGATCCGGAATAGGAACAACCACTCTTGGGCAGAAAACACTGATTACGAAATCTCTGGACACCTAATAGTTCAAAATGGTACTCAGTCCTTTAGAAATAAGTTATGAGAGACAGGGAGAGTTTGTTATTAATTCTCAGTGTTACATGTCATCTTTAGAATGCCTCTGAATACTCTTACAAGAGGGTGCCTGGGCATCATTCAGTGACTCTCCTAAATATAGGGCAGTAGGATTGTGATATTTGACCCTGAGATGCTGTGCTTTATACAGACTCACAGAATACATTGGTATATGAAGATGTATGATGCTACAGTTCTGAGATTATTTCTGAAAGTCTTTTTTTTCCTTTAATAGATGATGATGTATTTTTAACATTTTTTTTTCAATTTTGAGTTTCAAATTCTCTTCCTCTAGTTCCTTCCCCTCCCCTTGAGAGGGCAAGCATTATGATATTAAGTATACATGGGAAATCATGCATGGAAGGAAACAGTCTTGACTACTCAGAGAATTTTAGATAGCTTTTAGTAAAGCATTTTTGGTTTTGTCCAAAGCTGAGGAACTCCAGATATGAGAATTCCCTTCACTAATACAGCTTGAAACTCATGTTTAACTTATGTCGTCTCAGATGGATGAAATTTGCACGTGATCACACAGCCAATATGTGTTAGAGGCAGGAAGGAAGCCCAAGTCTTCCAGAAGCCAAGACTGGCTCTCCATACATTATGTCATATCTCCTTTTCTAGTCTTTTATCATAATATTCTACTTTATCATAATATCCTACCTTGCATTCTGACCATGGACAAGGCATTCCATGTCGTAGGGCCTTCTCTGCTTGGAATTTCCCTGCGCAAGGGCCACCCTCCCCTTCTCCCATTAGTGACTAAGATAATTTCCAGTCCTAAATTATGGTGGTTCCGTGATTGTCTTCAGACATTTCAGTTGTGTCCAACTCTTTATGACCCCATTTGGGGTTTCTTGGCAAAAATGCTGGAGTGGTTTGCCATTTCCTTCTCCAACTCATTTTACAGATGGGGAAACTGAGGCAAACAGGGTTAAGTGACTTTTCCAGGGTCCCACAGGTAGGAAATATGTGAGGGTGGATTTGAACTCATGTCTTTCTGACTCCAGGCCTAAGCCTAATGGTGTATCCATTGCACTACATAGGTGCCCCAGTGCTATGATTAGATGATCCCTCAAGTCTTTCCTGCAGAGCAGGTAGGTGGGTGGCAATGGATAGAGCACTGGACCTAGAATCAGGAGACTCATCTTCCTGAATTCATATCTGGCCTTCAACATTTCCTAGCTGTGTGACCCTGAGCAAGTCACTTAACCCTGGTTCCTTCAGTTTCCTTATCTGTAAAATGAACTAGAAAAGGAAATGGTAAACCACTCCAGTGTTTTTGCCAAAAAAATAAATGCCAGATGAGGTCATGAAGTGTAAGACATGACTGAAATGATTCAGCAGCAAGAAATCCCTTCTATTTCTAAAGTTTTATAAATCTAGAAGTCATGTCTCCTGACCTCCAGCTCAGGGTTCTTTTCTACCACACTATCTATATTGCCCTTGTGAAGGGTGTTTCATTCCAGGTCCTTGTGGTTTTCTAGGGGAAGACATGACCCCAGAATAATGATTCAGTCGATAAGCATTTTAATGTTAATTGCCTACTCTGTACCAGGCATGGTGCTGGTCACTATAGATAGAAAAGGAAGCCAAAGATCATCCCTGCTCATGAGGAGCTCCCAGTCAAAGAGGGAGGGCGGGAGGGGGAGGAGAAAGATACAAACAAGCTGTGGACAGGATAAACAGGAAATAATTAATAGAGGGAAGGCACTAGAATTAAGAGGGGTTGGGAAAAACTTCCTGAAAAAGATGAGATTTTAGTCAGAACTTAAGTGAAGACAGTAGATAAGAGATAAAGAGAATCCCAGGCATGGGGGACAGCCAGGGAAAATGCCTAGAGTCAAGAGATGGAGTGTCTTATGTGGGGAACTCCAAGCAGGCCAATGCTACCGGACAGAAGAGCCTGTAGCAGTGGGGAGTAAAGTGTAAGAATGGAAAGATAGGCAGCAGGCTAAGTTACAAAGGGCTTTTACACGCCAAAAAGAGCATTTCGTATTTGATCTGGAAGATTATAGAGAGCCACTGGATTTTATTGAAGGGGCGTGGGAGTAGATGACATGATCAGACCTGTGCTTTAGGAAAATCACTTTGGTGTCTGAATAGATGATGACTTGAGCATAGGGAGAGACTTGAGGCAGGCAGACCTACCTGTAGGCTATTGCAATGGTTCTCGTGTGAGGTGATAAGGACCAGCACCAGAGTCTGGCCAGTGTCAGAGGAGAGAAGGGAGTCTATTCAAAAAGATCCTGCAAAGGTGAAATCAGCAGGCTTGTGATTTTTCTACATATTTAAGTCTCTTTATCCATCTGCTTTCATGAAGCTAAGCTTTCACATCTTTCAAAAGAGATTTGAGCCAGGATATCCCTGTCTAAACTTGTGTGTCTCAGGAAAGCCAAGAGGCATTGTGCAGTCCAACTAAACCTATGTGCCTAAGTCTTCTGCTTCTGAATGTATGATCCAGTGAACTCTGTACCCCCAAATACTGTCCTTTCATCAAAGGAAAGTTAAGAGTAGTGCTCACTGTTGGAGAATGAGATAATGTTGCCCTCTATTGGCCAAATGATTCAGCTGCTTGATGTCATCTGTAAACTAGGCAGATGCAGGTTTTTAGCTTAGCACAAAGATTTTACGTGATTTTTAAAAATTCCTATAGATAAAATACCTATGGATTCACTTGTGAGCAAATGAGAAATAAAAGTGTCCTATAAACCTTGCTGTATAAGAGTAAATGCCCACTGAAACTTCAGTCTCGTAGATTGTTCTAGAAATAGGGAAATCTAGCCTCCAACTTTTATCATATCACTCTGCCTCTTCCCAAGCAGGGATTTATGTGTTCATTGTTTATAGTTGAAGTGGAAGTTTAGATATATCCATATGTCGGAAACCTATTTTTCTTTGTGTGTGTGTGTGTGTGGAGACCATTCATCTAGCCTTGAAATTTTCATGTTTTCTTTGCTGCTCTGTTCAGCTGTTAATTTCATGGTTTTGGTTGTTGCTGACAGTCGTCACAACTCTTCATGATCCCATTTGGGGTTTTCTTGGCAAAGACATGGGAGTGATTTGCCATTTCCTTCCCCAGCTCATTATATAGATGAGGAAGCTGAGGCAAACAGAGTGAAGTGACTTGCCCAGTCTCACCCAGCTAGTCTCTGAGGCTGGATATGAACTCAGGAAAACGGGTTTTCCTGACTTCAGGTCCAACATTTTCTCTACTGTGCCACCCAGCTGTTTTTTTCATGATTTTTGGTCCTTCCAAACACAAGCAAGAGGCTAGTGAATTTGTTTTTGAAGATGATATTAATGTGCTCATTACATCATCTTATAACTGAGGCCCCTGTCCCATTATTCATAGGTTCTTACTTCTCTCGACCTAGAAGCAGCTTTGAGATCATCTAGCTAATTCCTCATTTTACAGATAAGGAAACTGAAACCAAAGGAGCATAAGTGATTTGCCCAAGGTCACACAGGAAGTAAAAGTCAGTGTTGGGATTTGAACTCAGATCCTCTGACTTTCGAGCTTATAGTCTCTTCTTCATCCATCATTCTCCTCTCTTTTTAGGAGCCTTGACCATATGAAGCTGCTTGCAGAGTGAGCCTAAGGCATCCGTCACTTGCCACTGAATCTGTGGTCCAGTGTTTTTGCTGCCCCACACTGGTCTTGTATCTCTAGAGTTCTAGGAGAGTGGAAAGGACTTTGTGGCCATTTTTTTCAGAATGAATACTAAATCTCTTTCTCTAAGAAAGGAGAATGAGGAGGGCATCTGTATTCTAGTGCCACCCTGAGCACAGACAACACCAAGGTGGCCATCCAAGATCATGTTCTTACCCAACTGTTCCTACTGGTTTCTGGGATAGTACTTGTGAGTTCTCATATAGTAGCTGTGTTAGTTGTGACCTCTAGCTCTTTCTTCAGGTCAGAGGGATGGGATGGCACTTTCTTGCAGTCCATGTCACGCTTGTGGGGACTTCTGTTTGCGGGAACCCTATGTAAAGTCGAAAGCAATCCAAAAACTTGCCCCATTTCACATAGAAAGCTTTTTCTGTGAAATGAAGTAATGTCTTGTAATGATAGGGCACCTGGATAGTGCAGTAGATAGAGTGCCAGGCCTAGAGTTAGGAAGACCTGAGATCAAATCCAGCCTCAGACACTTCCTAACTTCATGACCCTGAGCAAGTTACCTAACCCTGTTTGCCTCAGTTTCCTTATTTGTAAAATGAGCTGGAGAAGGGAATGGCTGACCACCTCAGTGTCTTTGCCAAGAAAGCTCCAAATGGGGTCATAAAGAGTGAAACATGACTGAGCAAAAACTTGTAATGAAAAAACAAACCAACCTATCCAGAACACTGGACTCAATATCCTAGTCCCTGAGTTGAAACCCCAACTCTAAAATGTACAACACTACACCTATGCACAGTATAAGTCACTTAACTTTTCTAAGCCTCAGTCTCTTTACCTGTCAAATGGGGATAAGAGCATGTATACTACTTACCTCACAGGAGTTTGAGATAAGCACTTTGTAAACTAAAAAGCCTATAGAAATGTGATCTGTTGGTATTATTCTGGGGCAAGTCACAATACCCCAATTATGCCTTTCCCAAACCCTGTACTCTGACTTAGGCAATGTCCCACCTAACATATGGGATGTAACAAGGGTCACCTATGAAAAACATGGGAAATGTGATCCCAACAACTTTGGCAGATGTTTTTTGTATGTGAGGGAAGGTAAGAGGTCATCTATGGTTACCCTCCTAATAGACCTGATACCCTCCCCAGACTTGATATGTTGAAGTTAACCAATTTTAATTCTGCAATCGGTGAATTCACTCAAGTGCCCGCTATGGAGCTTCTTGTCTGTACGTTTGTCAAATATTCTTTGCCCTGGGTTTGAAAAAGTTCAGATTAATGAGATTTACACCATATGAAGAAGAACTCTATCGCTTAAATGTATAAATTGCACTTATGCTCCAAAAGCCCCAAGTTTTGTAGGTCTGAAGGGTTTATGCTCAGTTTATACTCCCACAAATCTAGCATACCCAGCAAACCAAATGCCTTTTCTTAAAAATATACTATAGGAGTCACTACTCTTAGACTTCAGTTTCCTCACCTGTCAACAAAGGGATTTGGACTCAATATCTACAATGTCTACTACAAACTACTAAGAGTTTCCTCTTAGTAAACTGAAGGAGGTTGAATGAGATTACCTCTGAGATCTCTTCTAGCTCTAAACTGAAGAACAGATGATTGAATTTATTTCAGCAAATATTTATTAGTCTAGGTACTGAAATATATATATGCAAAATATATATATATGTGTGTGTGTGTGCGTATGTGGTATATATGTAGGTGTATATATATATACACACATATTATATATGTTGTATATGCACACATATATATATATATTTGTGTGTATACCTACATCTCTACACCTATTAGAGTGAGATAGATATAGATCTATCTATAGATATCAATATCCATAGATATAGACATCGATATCTATATGTAGCTGTATTTATCAGTATCTAGATAGATAGCCACTGAAAGGTGGCTTTAGAGTCAAGACCTATGTCCAGATCACAACTCTTCTGTGATCTCTTCGCTTAACATCTCTGGGTCTCAGTTTCTTCGTCTGTAAAATCTGAACTAGATGATTTTGAAGACCATGTTCTATTTCATTCTAAGATCCTAGGAATTTAGAGCTAGGTTTTGTGCCTCATTCCTGTGGTATTTGCTGTATCTGTTCACTTGATTGGGGTGGGGAGGTTGGGGGCTCAGTCTCTGGGGCTCCTGGGCGAACTTTTATTTCTATGTTAGTACTTTGTGTCTGTTTTCTATTTTTTCTCCCATCCTCTTTGCTTCCTTGCTTAGCTGAATTTGATTTGCTGATTCATAGCAAAGCCTATGAACATGTGTCATATTCCTAGCAGAAGCCACCCTAAGGAGTCTGTGGGGCAAGCAAATTGTAGGATCTTATAGGTTTCTTAAGTAAAGTCCTCTTCCCTTTTAGTCTCGATTAGAGTTTCACATACTTTCTGCCTCTTTTTGTCTCTTTGCTATCTTGGTTTCTTGAGGCTCTGGGAAGTCCATTTGTCAATAGTACTGCCCTTATCATCGTGTGATAGGAGGTAAGTCACCAACACAGGATTTTTCAGATGAGCAGAACTTCAGTAGACACAATCCTGAGGTTTCCAAAAGCCTCATTATTTGACTGACCATCAGCATACTTCTGAACATGATTTCAATCTCATCATGTTTTGTTTCAGCTCTATGGAAGAAGAGCCCCCTGGGAAGATCCTGCCAAATGGGTGATGGATACTTATCCATGGGCGGCCACCCCCCAGCAACATGAGTGGCCTCCTTTGCTTCAACTTCGACCTGAAGACGTTGGTTTTGATGGCTACTCTGTGCCCCGAGAAGGTTCAACCAGTAAGCAGGTTCCCCCAAGTGATGCCGAAGGAGATCCACTGGTGAGTGTCCAGTTTCACAAATGGGGATTAGAGAATGTCATATGTCCTTGGGGAACCTGAAGAACAATCTCTTCTAACAGATTAGTCGGTCCTCTTTATCACCCAGAATTTGTAAGATGTGAGCAGTTAGAAAAAATAGGGATTAGTCTGACTTGTGAACTTTCAGTAAATAGATCCAATAGCTGCATCGTACTGAAAAGCCAGTTTGGTTTTGGGTTCATTTGGGGTCCTATTTAGATGCACGTAAGTCAAAGAGGTTCTGGAGCTACCTTGGGAGGAACCTCAGAATAAGAAATCTGGGAAGATCAGGACAGCTTAGAAATTGCGTCCAGGACATATATTAAGGAAAATGTTGTATGCAATAACGTCAATATTGTTCGATGAAGAGCTGTGAATGACTTAGCTATTCTTAGCAATACAGTGATCCAAGGTGATCCCAAAGGACTCATGATGAAGCATACTATCTGCCTCCAGAGAAAGAACTGATACTGATTGAATATAGACTATTTTTCTATTTTTCACTTTCTTTCATTTTTTCTTTTATTTTAGTCTTGTCATACAAAATGACTAATATGGAAATATTTTATATAATTGCACATGTATAGCCTATCTGATTGCTTACTGTGTCAGGGAGGAGGGATGGAAGGATAGAATTTGGAATTCAAAATTTTAAATTAAAATTATAAAAAGAAATTTTTTAAATTCTGTATGAGGGAATAGGGGTAACTAGGCTGAGAGTCCCTAATCCTTTGTACTCCTCCTTACAGATGAACATGCTGATGAGGCTACAAGAAGCTGCCAACTACTCGAGCCCCCAGAGCTATGACAGCGATTCCAACAGCAACAGCCATCAGGACGACATCTTGGACTCGTCCCTGGAGTCCACCTTGTGATCAGGGAGCAAACATAACATCTTTCTCCACTTCTCATGCTTCTCCCCCTCGCTTCCCAGTTCCATCTGCATACTCTAAGCCATCTCCGAAAGTACCCTCTCAACCCAGCCTTCAGGCTCAGTGTTAGAGCTGGGAGAACAAAAAACCTTGTTTGTCAGCCTTGACCATGGGTGCGGGCATCCAAGTCAGACAACCTTGGGACTTTTTCCTTTCAATGACAGGGACAACTGCACTATGTTTTCTTTCTTTCTCTTCTCCCCTGCCTCCTTCTCTCCTTCCTTCCTTCTCTTTATTTCTTTGCTTTGCTTCTTTCTCTGTGAACTCCTATGCCTAAGACCCTGAAAATTCTTCTGAATTATTGCCTAAGTGTGGAAAACAAACAAGGGGTTGGGAAAATCCATTCAAAACTCGGGAAACGAAACAGCAGCAGGCTGTGAACTGTGTGGAGACTAAGGGGACTAAGGAGAGACAGAAAATGAAGCCTATGCTGCTTTCTACCAAACAAAGAGCCTCTGGGCTGGGCATCCGAGCAGCCCCACCAAACAACCTCAGCTCCAGAAGCCTGGTGCCTGAAAGGGCACTTGCCTTGCTGATAGTCAACAAAAGGCAAAGCTACAAAACAGGGAAACCTTTTTTTTAAAAGATCATGATTTTTTTTAATGGTGCTCTCTTTGCCTGAGACCTTAGTTTGACATGTTTCAATTCTGTCACACCTTTGTGTACTTTTCTACAAGAATATATATATATATATACACACACATATATTTGTGTGTGTGTGTATATATATATACACATACATAACCACACACACACATATAAATGCACAATAGCATATATATGTATATATATGTGCTTATGTTAAATATATGTGTGTATGTGTGTATATATATATGTGAATATATTTGAATCAGGTTTTTTTGTTTTGTTTTCTGCAAGCACTGTGTGTAGTGAGAGATGTTCTACAGCTTTGAACAACTGAATACCCACCCCCTCTGAAATGGACATTGAGTTTTCTCTTTCTGACTAGCATTGATTCTGAAATTATTTTTTTCTCCTGCCCTTATGTTCAAAATTGGTAAACATTGGGGAAATTGAGAGCTGCAGGAATCGGCTCATCATTTTGTCCTACGTGATCTTTTTTTTTTAAATTACTCATTGTAACAGCTCAATATCCCAGTCTTTTGCAACTGGGCCCTAGGGTTCTTGTGTCTCTTTGAAGTAGTGGGGCCCATGCTGTCAAAACACGGGTGAGCTTTGAGCCACGTTAGCCCGTCTTTCTTCCAAACGCACATCTGTGACATAAGCAGCCAGGCTTGGACTTCATCGAGGTGAGAGGTCACCTCCCAAAGGAATTGCACTTCCCCATCTAAGGGAACTGCTATATGCCACAGGTCACTGGATGTGGGCAACCCCTTCCCGGAAAACCCAGCCTCTGCCTCCATCTGGTTGAGCTTCCTCTGATCTCTTCGGGTGCTGAACTTCAAAACGCGATGCCTTACTTATTTTGTACAAACTGCTCATTTATGTTAGTGCCGCATCTGCTGGGGTTGGATTTTTCTAATGAAACAAACAGGGCTAAAATGTCATCTCTTCATGTGAAATAGGAGAACACAAGTCGCTGTGAATATTCCTTGTCTGAGAGATTCGCTTCTGTGGATGTGTGGCAACTTTAAAATAGCAGGAGGAAAATGAGATCTGTTGTCAGGTTCATTTTTGTCTACAGCTGCAAATTTTCTGGACAATTATCCATCTTCTCTGCAGGAAAAAAAGACAAACTTTTAATACTCTACATACAATACAAACCACCTTTACAGGAACCCAGTGTGCTATTTCTTCAATGTCCTGGTATATGTTTAAGAGCTTGTTAAATCTTTAAGTTGCCTGTTTAAAAACAAAACAAAACAAAAAAAAACAAAAAACAAAAAAAAACAACCTTAAATACCAATTTGCATGTAGTTTTGGATTGTTCATTTCCAAGGTTGTTTTGTTTCATCTCTTAAATTTTTGCTAACAATGCTATGACTCCCTGTGATTTCCCTAATTTTTTTTTTTACTCCATAAGAACTTGACATGAGCCTGCTCAAATCACAATTTCAATTTGCCAACGACTCATAATTTTCTTTCTTCTGAAATTGACTGCCCTACCAGTGAATGAAATGCCAGTCAAATTTGTCACTGCTTTTATCTCAGTAAACTCAGAATATGTCTAAAACTAGTAAATTACCCTTGATCTGGTTTGGGTTCTGGTTTGAAGAGCCATACTTTGACTTTCTAAACAGTACCCCAACACCAGACACTATCATCTGTTATACTAATATGTAATGCTGACTTCTCAGCTAATTATACACTCAGCAATTCCCTTACTTTATACTACTGTGAATTTGGGTGGAGATGAAGTTGATCTCTCATTTTGGGTAATTTTCCTAGCCACCTTGTGAATAGACACCCATCGGTATTTTTTAAAACTGTATTTTTTCAAATCATGCCCTTCCCTTGTCTTCTCTCTTTTTTTTTTCTCTTTCCTCCCTCCTCCAGCTTTCTGTGGCCAGGCACAGAAAGGCCTCTGCATTGATCACCCAATGACTGACGATCATCTGGATGACTGTAAGCAAGAATGACTTCCAGTATTTTATGTCATAATCACAACTCAGTGTCCTTTTGAAAGCTTCAGGAAGCAGGGTTGTCTGGGTGTATTAATATTTTTTTAAATTTGGTCATATTTTAAGTATACATAACACACCTTTAAAAGAGTGATTGCTCATTTAGGGCTTTGTCCAAAATGCTTCCATTTTGCCTTTTTATACAGAGTTTGGCTCACTTTGAAATGTACAAGATTCTATGCAACATTCATGTTGAGTTATGAGTGGAAGCCAAAAGTTTTCTTTCCATACTGCCAAGAATATGCAGGCCATAAAATGAGATGGGGGAGATCTTATAAACTGGGATGGGGAGGGAAAGGGCTTGGCTAGACCTTTATTGTACATTGGGGAAATTTTTTATTTCATGGTTGATGCTTAAACTTCAATATTCAGTGTACTGAAAACTGTTTGACCGTGGCGAATCTATTTCAAATTAAAAAAAAAAAAACAACCAACTTTGTGGATATTCAATGGAAGGTTTGCTGTTTTGACCTAGTTGTTTCCAGTGGAACAGTTTATGAAATATGTTCTATAAGATGTACATTTTTTCATTGTAACATAGAAATTGTAAATATTTGATTAAAGTGCTGCATTTTGATGAATTTTTTCTAGCCATTTTTAAAGAGAAAACTAGGAATTGAGTATTTTGTGTACGGTATGATGTTTCCATCTTCCCTCCCTCTCTTTTCTCCCTTCCTATTTAATTTTCATTTGTCACTAGGTTTGGAATTTGCCAATGGTCTGTTGGAGATCATGCCCCACGTCATGGAGAATGAAATCGATGATTGTACCAGTCTTAAATTATTGATGACTCAATAAAATCAATGCTTATTTATTCAGATTTAGAGTTGTGCTTCCTTATACTTCTTGACCAAAACAGTCTTTTTTCCAAGTTCAGTTTTATTCCAAGATGATATTGGCCCTGTTTGCCAGTGTTTGTTGGCATTGCACGGCCTTAGGGCATGCACAGTGCAAAGTGTGCATTCTTTGTACTCAGAGCCATGGCTACAGTGAAGTTGCGAGAGGTACCATGGACAAGAACTACCAGAAACACCTCAGATTCGTGAAGTGTTTGATTTTTAATTAATTTTTGGTCATTGCACTTTCAGAAATCTTTCACCATTGCCAATTTTTTCATGACCCGCAGTTTAAGAAGCGCTGTGTTGGGCTGCCCATCAGGTATCAGACCTAGCAGAAAAATCGAACCTCTATATTCTATCAGCTATTGTTACATTCTCCTTCTTCATTTCTCTTCAGTAATCCTTCAGATGTCAGAGCTATATTCTTTTTTTTCCTTCCATTTTTCTTCCCTGCTGGAGTCTTGGGCCTTCAGAAAAGATCACTGATATGCCTGATTATAAATTACAAACACCTATAACAAAAATTTCCCCTGAATTCTAATGTCTCTTCTTGGTGTGGTCAGAGGAATGCTAGAGCCAGTTCTTAATGATTGTTAGGTTTTCAGTGTGAGCATTTATATCTCAGAAACTGACAAACACTACAAATCAGGCCTTAATTTTGATGGTCTAGTCTTCAGAAAGTGATGGAAAAAAGTGGTAATGATGCAAATTAAGTTTAAAAGTGTTCCTGTGTACTTTTTGTGTTTTTGGTTAGAGCTGGCTGTTAAATATTTATCCTTTAAAATGACCCTGTACTCTGCCAGCTCTAGTGAATGAAATCATAGGATTCTGATTGTAGGGTTGGATGGGACCTCAGAAATCACCTGTCCCCATCCACTCTTTTCACAAATAAGGTCACTGAAACCCAAGAAAATGAAGTGACTTGCCCAAGGTCATAAGGAAATAAATATCAAATGCAGGATTTGGCTTCAAGTCTTGTGAGTCTCCTCATCAACCGTTTACCATACTGCCTTCCAAAGCTCAGCCTGAACTATTTATCTGCCATCACATAATTCGATTTAATAAAGATTTATTGAGTGACAACTATGTTCCAGCCACGATGTTAAGTGCCATCAGCCTCCATGATTCTCAGAAAATCTCAGTACCAGCAGTCTGGTCATCTGTGATGATTTCATTACCAGACACAAAATCTCTCAAAGACTGTCTAGTAAACTCAAGGATCCTATGACCTATATTGGTGGAAGGAGATCCCATATGGACAAAACCAGAGATCTCTTGACTATATGAGAGCTTCTGGATGTCATCACCTGTGGGGATTTTTACAGCATATTGAAAGCAGTGGAACTTCTGGATATATTGCAGATTTGCTCCACTGTTCCCACCTTTGGTGCCATAAAAAGGCTAAATTTATCTAGACCACGTTGGCCCACTCAGCTTCAGATGTGAATTTTGGGTATTATAGCCCCAGGACCACATGAATGCAAGGCTACCTATAGTAGATGTTCCACAGGACACAATGGAAGACATTAGTAATTTGGAGGGGGGCATCCAGCATCCTTTTCCCTTTTAGCTGCTCTGTCAAAGAAACAACATTTGGATACACAAGAATCTGACATTTTCAACAAAACATGGTTTGTGGTTTGTGATGTTACTGCTCTATTGAGTACAGTTTGACAGATGACAATAACAGTTAATATATAAAAAGTCCTAGGATCGTTTTCAGCTGTTACAGTTTATAGCTACACTAAGACTTCTGGGAGACACCCCCCTTCCCTGAATGTTATCTCATTTTATCCTCACTACAACCTTGTGAAACAGGTGCTATTGTTATCATCATGATGGTCTCTGCAGCCAGTAGGTAGCATTCAAATCCAGGTCACTTGTGACTCCATGTTTAGTGCCCTTACTCTCCTCTACTACATCCACCATCTTGTTGCTCTACCTTCCTGAGCAACCAGACCTCCAGAAACCATGCTCTGGGGGACTTAACTCACTCAGGTTTGGCATACCTTTCCTGGGGACTGATGCAGTCTTAATTGGTGAGTTCATGAGTGTAAATTCACACGATAAGATGGCCCATCTAGCCAGCCCTAGTCAGGCTTCACATTTTGTCATCTGCCTACTGTCTCCTATGTTCCTCTCTACTTCTCCCTCTATAATCAAATCCATCTCACCATTGCTTGTTGTTCAGACTTTTTTTCAGTTATGGACGACTCTTCATGACCCCATTAAGGGTTTTCTTGGCAGAGATACTGGAATGGTTTTCCATTTTCTTCTCCAGCTCATTTTACAGTTGAGGAAGCTGAAGCAGACAGGTTTAAACCACTTGCCCAAGCTAGTAAGTGTCTGAGGCTGGATTTGAACTCTGGTCCTCCCGACTCAACTCTATTCACTGTGCCACATTGCTGCCTCATTGCCATTGCTACTGCCCTACAACTTCCCTGTAGTTTCCCAAGCCCAAACACCCTTCTTGGCCCCCACTCCCCTATATGTTTTGTTTCCTCTCATTATAAAGTAAGGTTTTTTTATTATTTATTTTTAACACAGTTTATAACAGATAAAGCAATTCAAACTTTTGGTCAGGTGATACATCTTTTTAAAGCATTTGCAATATGGACCACAAAAGAATTTTTTTAAACATAAGCCAACTGAGACACAGAAAATATTTATGTTGCTAACTTCACAATCTCTTGATCCAATTGTCTCCTCAGTATTACTAAGAATAAAAAGATCCTAACAATGTTGTTGGTCTAAAGTCCTATGCCTAATAGCTTAATTTTAGGCAGCCTCAGATGTTCCTCTACCCATAATCTATAATTGAATAGATCTTGTATTAAGCTTACAAACCTTTTGACTATAGGGAATTGCCACCAAGAGTAGGGAAATTGCAGGGAAACAATATCTCCCCAAATTCATGTCTATTCCAGGCAGGAGTAGATTGTCCACTTGTATTCAGTCAGGCTTAAAGTCTGCCAGGTGTCATTGGGGAAACTGAGTCCAGAGAATCCCACCTTAGCCCATGCTGAACAGCTGCTCTCCCACTCTTCCCTTGAGATCACCTATGCAGTTCATACCAGCAACTCATGAGCATACTGGCATCATGTAATGGAAGCTCAGATCGCCTTTCTTGCTTCCCAAACCCGGAGTTAGACTCAGAGGAACAGTCACTTAGTAGCCCCACATCATCTAAAAATGGCAAGTCCTATAGTCAGGTTAAAACATGATTATAGTTTCACTTTGGCTAAGGAACATCTTTTGGGCAAGTCTTAAGTGGCTTACATGTCTTTCTATACATGTTCTAGTTCCTGATTAAATGGCGATCATAAAATCAAATTTACGATTAAAACCTTGATTTTTCCATCAATGCCAAATTTTATCAGAGGTTACCTTCCTCTTGGAAAGTTAGACTGAAATTCTTTTCTCCAAACTAAAGATGTCATTGATTTATTCTCAGTAATTAATTCAGTCTATTGTTTTAATACTAATTGCTTTTACCTCACTTTGTAACATGTCTGATTTTTCTCCCCATCACCCCCCTCTCCCTACTTCTTAATGCTTTGCATTCTGATTACTCCTTCCCTCAATGTACCCTCCCCTCCATCACACCCCACCCCTGTCCTATCCCCATCTTCCTTCTTTTCTTGCAGGGCAAGATAAATTTCCATACCCCTATCCCTGTAATTCTTATTTCCTGATTATATGCACTAAAAATTCTTAACATTCGTTTCTACTACTTTGAATTCCAACTTCTCTCCCTCCCCAGCCCCACTGGGAAGGGAAGCAATTCAATACAGACTAAACATACGTTGTTTTGCAAAAGACTTCCATAGTAATCATGCTGTGTAATACTAATTATATTGCCCTCTGACCTACCCTATCCCCCTTATTTTCCTCCCTACAATTGACCTTGTCTGTTCTCGAAAGTGTTTATTTCTAGTGACTCCCTTCTCCCATTTGCCCTCGCTTCTAACATTCCCTTTGCTCCACTTGTTGCCTCCTCTCCTACTTTCCTGTGGTGTGATATAAAATTTTATATCAAATTTAATGAGCATGTTATTCCTTCCTTCAGCCACATGTGGGGAGAGTAGCTTCTTTTCCCGCTCCCCTCCCCTTCTCCTTTATCTCCTCTATTGAATAAGATTTTTCTTATCTCTTTTTTGAGTCATAGCCTGCCCTGTTTCCTTACTCCCTTTCTCACCCCTTAATTTTTATTTTATTTTGTGTGTGTGTGTATGTGGATATCATCTCTTCTGATATAACACACCCTGTACTCTCTATCTATGTGTATGTGTATGAGTGTGTGTGTACAATCTCTCCAACTACCCAAATACTGAGAAAAGATTCAAGAGTTAAAAATATTTTCTTTCCATGTAGTAATGTAAACAGTTCAGCTTTAGAGAATCTTTTATGATTTTTTTTCCACATTTACCTTTTCATGCTTCTCTTGATTCTTGTCTTGGGAAGTCAAAATTCTAAATACAGATCTGGTCTTTTCCTTGCCATGAAATCCTCAAATTTGTCTCTATCACTGAACGTCCATTTTTTCCCTTGAAGTATTATATTCAGATATGCTAGGTAGCTGATTCTTGGCTTCAATCCCAGTTCCTTTGACTTCTGAAATATCCTACTCCAAGCCCTTCGATCCCTTAAGGTTGAAGCTGCCAGATCCTGTGTTATCCTGATTGTATTTCCACAGTACTCAAATTGTTTCTCTCTAGCTGCTTGCAGTATTTTCTCCTTGATCTGGCAACTCTGAAATTTGGCCACAATACTCCTAGGAGTTTCTCTGTTCGGGTTTCTTTCAGGGGGTAAGCAATGAATTTTTTTCAATATCCATTTTGCCCTCTGATTCTATAACATCAGGGCAGTTTTCCTTGATAATTTCATGGAAGATAGTGTCTAGGCTCTTTTTTTGATCATGGCTTTCAGGTAGCCCAATAATTTTAAAATTATTTCTCCTGGATCTATTTTCCAGGTCAACTATTTTTCCAATGAGTTCTTTCACATCATCTTTTATTTTTTTTAATTTTTGGTTTTATTTACTAACTTCTTGGTTTAACTCATAGTCATTCTTTTTCCTGGACTCAATTCTCTCTTTCAACGAATTATTTTGTTCAGTGAGCTTTTGAATCTTCTCCTCCATTTGGCTAATTCTGCTTTTTAAAACCTCCTTCTCCTTGTTGGCTTTTTGCACCTCTTTTTCCAATTGAGTTAGCCCCTTTTTAAAGCTGTTATTTTCCTCAGCATTTTTTTGGTTCTCCTTTAGTAAGTTGCTAGTTTGATTTTTAAGGTCTTCTATTGCCTGAACCAAGTTTAAGTCCCCTTTGGGGGCAGAGGCCTTCACTTCCTCTGACAGTATGCCTTGTTCTTCCTCATCCAAAGGGATGGGGGAAGACACCTGTTCCCCAAGAAAGTAACCTTCTATGGTCTTATTTTCCCCCCCCTTTCTGGGTATTTTCTCAGGCAATTACTTGACTTCTGAGTTTCCTCTCCACATTCACCTCGTCTCCAGATCTGCCCAGCTAGTGCTTAGGGGCTGACATTCAAATGCTGCTTCCTAGCCTCAGGGCTTTCAGTGGGGGCGGGGCTGCTAGTCAGTGTGAGATTAAGATCAGCTGCCCAGGTAGGGGCAGGACTGCCACAAAGGACTCAGTTCCCTCAGGGGGTTTATGCGGAGACCTTTGACAATGGATCCGGGCTCCTGCCTGCTTTGGGAGCCCTTGTCTGCTGCTGCCTCTGCAGTTGCCTCCCCGAGGGGCCTGAGTTATGGGGACACCCCACTCCTCTCTCGGCCAGTCAAAAAGACTCTCTCACTGACCTTTGGTGCCTGTGGGTGGAGGGACCTGCGTTGCTGCTGGAGATTCTGCCCCTGAAGCCTGCTTGGATCTGCTCCTCTCGGTGCCGTGTGGCCAAGGGAGGGCTGGGCTCTGTTCTGGGTCTGGTGTGCAACAGACCTTTGGTGCCGGTTTTTCAGGTCTCTCTGGAACAGAAATCTCCTGCACTCCATTGTTCTGTGGCTTCTGCTGCTCTAGAATTTGTTGAGAGTTCTTCTTTACAGGTATTTTATGGGCTGTGGCGTAAGTGCTAGCATATGTGTGTCTTTCTACTCTGCCATCTTGGCTCCTCCCCCCCATAAAGTAAATTTCTTGAGTGTACCCTGTCTCCTTTGGTGGAATGGAATGGATAGAAAGGAATAAGCATTCATTAATTAAGCATAGCACCTACAGTGTACCAGACAGTCAGCCAAGCATTTATGAAATATCATCTAATCTGATTTTCACAACAGCCCTATGACATTGGTGCTATTAGGATCCCCATTTTACAGTGGAGGAAACTGAGGCTGACAGAGGCTTGCCCAGGGTCACACAGATAAGAAGTGTCTGTAGCCAAGGCAAGCTATTAACTCAGGTTGTCCTGACTCCAGGTCCAGTGTTCTATCCACTCAACCATTTGTTTTTGTATTTATGTACCAGTGTTTAGCACAAAGTAAACACAGAATAAAAATATTTTTCATTCATTACTGTAACAGTGCTCAAAAAACATAACTTGCCTGGTCTCCTTCATCAAAACCCCCCATCACTGATTGAGACCCAACTCCACAGCTGCAAGATATCGCTATTAGCTAAGAAGCAGAAGAGTTAACTTACCTACCCACCCAAGTCCATTCAAATCTGCCCCCAGTTCTGAACAGAACCTGCATGGGAAGAAAGATTTCTGTACAGAAGAATGAGAAAAGGGGCTGTGTGTCCAGCAGGCAGGAATCTTTGGCTGTGTCTGGGAAAGCAGTAGAGGTAGGTGTTCCTTCCCTTGGAGGTGGGGAAGACTGACCGTGGTGACTGGGCCCTCATTGCTTTTGACCAGTCCCCCGCCCCCACTCTGCCCCAGTGCTTAGCACATAATGCTGGAACACAATGTCCTATAAGGAACTTTTCCTGCATCTCTCTCTCCAGCACCCAGTGCCTACCCTAAACTACCTTGTGTATATTTCCATCCATTTTTCATGTGTTCTTCTGTGTGAACATGTGGTCTTTTGACCTATAGAATAGGACAAGGACTCTTTCATTCTTGTTTTGGAATCCTAGAACATTGTCTTGCAAATCACTTAATGAGTCCTTGTTCATTAAGTGATTTAATGAATAACTTTCTAATGAATGAATGTTGAGTATCGCTCAGACATGAAGCTTCTTCTCATGCCCCTAGTCTTGAGTGTCTTTGCCCTAATAGTCATGTTGTATTTATGTTGTGTGTATATGTGTGCATGTTGTATCCCCCAGCAAAGTCAAGTTCTTTGAAGACCAAGATTATCTCATTATTGTGTTGGCAGTACTTAGCAAAATGTCTAGCATAGAGCGCATGAATAGTCAGTGCTTTCAAAAGCCACATTTCATAGATGATGCTTCTGAGGTTTTCTTGCTGTGAAAGGTTTTAGTTAATCACAAGATTTGAGGAATTTAGAGGTTCCTCAAGCCCAACCTCAATTTTTCCATAAATTGGCAGGACAAATAAATCACCTAGCAAAAAGAGAAAGGGCCAGGGAAGTCGGGCAATCCTGTTGCTCTGGCAGACATTGGGAGGCATTGGGTTTGCACTGATTCTACCTGGATGTGAAGAAAGCAGATGGCATCTTGGGTTACCTCATGAGATAAATAGATCCAGGACTATAGGGGCTGGGGAAAGGGGTGGAATACTCCCACTGCTATTGCCACTCAGTCCTTCCAGTTGTGTCCAGCTCTTCTTGACCCCACTTGGGGTTTTCTTGGCAAAGATATTGGGGTGGGTTACCAGTTTCTTCTCCAGTTCATTGTACAGATGAGAAAACTGAGGCAAACGAGCTCAAGTGACTTGCCCGGGGTCACACAGCTAGTAGTGCCTGAAGTTGCATTTGAACTCAAGCCTTCCTGATTCCAGCCCAGCACTCTATCTACTAGTTACCCTAGTTTTACTGTTTTCTGCTGTAACCACATTATACATTGAGCACTGTTTTCTGTTCAGTGTGTTTTGAAAGGACAATGATAGGCTGGTATGCCCATAAAATATAGTAATAGAACTAAAGACCATCCAATACATGACCAGTTGATGGTTCAAAGGATGTTCAGTTTGGAGAAGACTTAGACCAAGGAGAGGGACAGTGGTTCTAGGCCTTTGGAGGCCTGCCATGGGGGAGAGGGATCAAAATTGTTGTGTGTCCCCAGAGGGAAGAACTTGGAGCAGAGATGGAACCTGCAGAGAAGCCTATTTTAGGCTCAATGTGAGGAAAAGTGTCTAATTAGGGATGTCTGGAAGCAGAATGGGCTGCCTTGAGAAACGGTGGTGTGCTTTCGCTGGAGATCTTCAAGCAGAGACCGCAAGGCCACTTGGGGCCATCATGAAAGGGATTCACATTCTGATTGTATTAGAAAACCTTTGGGATCCTTTCCATTTCTGAACTGTTTGCTATTCTGTGATCAGTCTACAGCTGTGCAAGTTTCTGCAGGTATAATCAATCAAACAAGGTGCAGTTATTGAATAGCTATTATGTCAAAGGCCCTATCCTAGGTGCAAAGGCTCAAAGAGAAAAGCAAAAGTTCCTTCCCCATCAAAGGGGAAGAAGATAAGGGAACAAGCATTTATTAAGCACGTATTATATACCAGGAACCTGATAGCTTTGCAAATATAAGCACTTTGTAAATCTTATCCCATTTGATCCTTACAAAAGTAATGTGGTAAAATCTTACACAATACATATCTTTCTGGACAAGGCAGAGAAAAGAAGCCTAGCTCTGACTGTTAATTTCCACTGTGAGCAATTACACCTTGGAAATCAGCAAACACTACAAATCTGGGCTTTTTTCATTGTTCTGCTGTTTGTCTAGACTTAGAAACACTATAGAGAAAAATGTTAATAATGCAGATGACAATTAAAAGTAGTCTTGCACTTATTTCCCTCCCTCCCAGTGGGTTGTTAAAAAATTTATCACCACACCCTTGTCTGGGACCATGGGCCAAATCTAAAAAGATGAAATGTAAGGTATTTGTGAAGCCCTATACTTAGGTTCAGAACATAAACTACATCAATACAGGATGCAGGGGGTAGCTAGACAACCATTTGTGTGAAGGTCATCTGGGAATTTTAATGGTCTTCAAGGTCATTGGGAATCAGCGAAGGAACTGGCAGCCATAAACCCTTTGACAATTTGGGAGTTTCAGTTCAAGAGACCTTGGCATGCAGAACAGAGTTCACAGACCTTCATTTCTCTGGCTTGGTCAGCTCACATCTGGTGAACTCAATTCCCTTCCAGGTGTGATGGTTTAAGAATACTCACAGATTGGAGCAGCAGAGGATAGTGACCAGGATGGTGAAAGGCTTGGAGACCAAGGCACACAAGCAATAGAGGAAGAAGCTAGGGAATCCTGGGAAAGGAAAGATTTAAGGCGATGAAATATCTGTCCTTGAAGATATGGAAGACTGTCTTATGGAGGAAGGTTTAGATTTGGACTTCTTGGCCTCAGAAGATGAAATTGGGAGCATTCATTCAATAAGCATTTATTAAGCTCCTACTAAATGCCAGGCATTGTGCTAAGTAATGGGTAAACATTGGAGAGAGGCAGATTTCAGTTTTGTGTAAAGAAAGACTTCCTAAGGAAAAGGAAATGGCAAACCACTCCAGTATCTTGGCCAAGAAAACCCCAAATGGGGTCACAAAGTTAGACAGGACTGAAAATGACTGACCGACCATGAAATACTTCCTAATAAAAGAGCTGTCTTTTGCACCTGGGACTATCCCCACAAACTCGATGAGTACCCCAGGTTCAGAGCACTCTGTGGGACCACATCCCTGAAAATATAGTCTCAGGAATGCCTACCAATGTATTTATAGACAGAAAATACCATTAGTTGAAAGCAAAGATATCTAATAAAATGAAAGTATAAGAAATGTAGCAACCAAAGATTTCCACCATCAACTTGGGGTTTACTCTTCCACATATGCAGAATGAGTAGGAAAAGTGAACACACAAAGGGAGCGGACATGGAGGGGACACATGGCCAAGAAGCGCACATGTGGAGGACCACACACAGACAATGTGCAAGGCCAAACACATATGGCCAAGCCACATGCACAGGAAATACATGGACATCCAAGCCTTAGAGTTGCTCATTTCTTCCGTTTACGTCCCCAGAACTGCGGTTGTGATCTCTGTTGCCTGGGCCTGCCTGCTCCCTCCCAGTCTCCACAGGACCAGGTGGTGCAGTTGATAGAGCATCAGACCTGGAATCATCAGGACCACCTGAGTTCAAATCTATACTCAGACACTAGGCAAATCACTTAACCTCTATCTGCCCAAGTTTCCTTAACTGCAAAATGGAGATAATAACAGCATCCACCTCACAGCCTATGGGGTTGTTGGGAGAGTCAAATGAAAAAATATCTGTAAAGCATTTGACACAGTTCTGGCACATAGTAAATAATAAATCTTTGTTTCCTTCACATTTCATGGAATGGGCTCTGCTGTCCTTGAGTCAGAGACTTCAAGGTGATTGTTTAAAAACCTTCCCTAATTTTTTCTGAAGACCAGGGTATCAACCGTAATGATCATTTGTCCTACAACTGCCCAACAGTTTTAGAGGATTGGGGGCTCCCCAGTTTTTAAGCCCTGTGTCTCTCCTATTTAATGGCAAAGATGAATGGCCAAAGGAAAGGTACAGAACCAAAGTAAGCCCAGTGGATTGTCTCTACTGTCAGTTTAGTTACCTTCCTGACCCTTTCATGTGTAGATGCAGCCAGTCAAAATCTCAGAGATTTTGCCCCACACCCTTACAAGTCTGAAAGTGATTTCTTTTTACTGCCCACACTACCCCACGATGACCACCAGAGGGCAGAAAAGCACAAACAATTCTACTTGGAATAAGAGCCCTACAACCAACCTTCTTTCTTGGCAAGCCAAGCTCTCATTGGTGCACTCGTATAAAAAAGATCAGGCTGAAAAGAGATGCTATACATTCCATCCATTCCTTATCTCCCACTCATGTACAGAAGAGAAAGAGGGAATAAATCTATTGAAGTGTTTTTTCTTATCTGCAAAAAACACAACTTCTAACTACAGTAATACACTGCAATATCAAAGAGCTGAACAAGACTCATTCAGTTGTGTCCAACTCTTCCTGACCCCATTTGGGGTTTTCTTGACAAAGATCCTAGTGTGGCTTGCCATTTCCTTCTCTACTTATTTTACAGATGAGGGAACTGAGGCAAAGAGAAGTGACTTGTCCAGGATCACACAGCTGGTCTGAGACCAGATTCGAACTCAGGAAGATGAATCCTCCTGATTCCAGAACTGGCTCTCTATTCACTGTGCCACCTAACTGCCCTAAAAGAGACCTTAGAAATCATTTAATCCAACTCCCTCCTATTATTGATGAGAAAACTCAGGTCTAGAGAGAAGTTTGCCTGGAGTCAGTCATACAGGTGGTAAGTAGTAGAGCCAGAATTTGAACCCAGATCTCAACCTGAAAGCCAAAACTCTTTACTACACCATACTTTAAACATTTTCAAGCTTTGCAGGACTGTAGCTAAGGCAAGGTGACTGAAACTTTGTCCCAGAATACTGATATCCAGGGTATTATGTGGGACTCCTCAACCAACAAGCCTCTCCTTTCTTCCTCATCCAACACTGAATCACTATTCTGAGGGTCCCATAGCTTCAGTGATCTTGGGGTACAACTTCCTTTGCCTTCTATAAGTTGAAGGTAGAGAAGGCAATGAACATCACAAAAAGACAAAGCAAGCATTGGCTCAGTTTTACAGATGAGGAAACAGGTCTGAAAAGATGAAGCAGCTTACCCAAGGTCACACAAGCAAATGCCCAAGGTCATATAGGAAGCTCGAATGGGAATGATGAGAACAAGGCAACATCTCCTTATCTTACAATTTTTATACTTTTTCAGATTTTGTGAAGACCTACCCTATGGGCATCAAACTCTAGTCAAATGGGAAATTCTCATTAGATTGAATTCTGACTCCCTTTTTTTCATCTATTTCCCTTGGCATGGAGACCAGAACCCTCTTATAAATGGAAGCGGTTTGAACTAGTTTTCATTTGGAATTGACCTTTGATTTTAATTTCATATTAATATCAAAAGTCATGTATTAACATCCATGTATAATAGGAAAAAGAGGGGAGTCTATTGTATAATAAGAGTAAAGGATAGTAGCAGTATTTATATGTGTTTAAGTTTTACAAGCATTTTTCAAATATTATCTCATTTTATCCTCACAGCAATCCTAGGAGATGGATTCTATTGCTAATCTCTTTTTTTTATAGATGATGAAACTGAGGCAGATAGAAGTTAAATGACTTCCTTAGGACCCTATAGCCAATAAGTATCTGAGACAGAATTTGAACTCAGTTCCTCCTGACTTTAGTTTCAGCACTCTAGCCACTGTTTTATCTAACTGCCTGTAATGAACCACTACAATATTGTGCTGCTACCCAAGGAATGGGTAAGAGACAAAGAAGGTCTCCAATAGTTGAATAGACTCTTTGGAGGATTGATCAGGCACATAGACACAAATAACACAGGTGGAGAAGAAACCACTGGGTCTCTATCTTTGTCAAGTTAAGTAATATCCACAGTGATGAGATCTTGAGGTTCCATTACAAAATGGAATATTCCAATTGTGTGGAGAGGCAGCCCCAATAGATCACACTGGTTTTAAAGATCCTTTGCTAAGGGGAGAGAGGGGAAAAGGGGGTATGGTAAGCTGGTAGAAGGATGGAATGTGTAGAAATTATACAGTCTAGGGCAAAGGGTGGCCCTGTAGGATGATGTTCATATCCCTGGGTTCAATGGTGTTATATTTTCTTCCATTGACCAGAAAATGTGGGACTTAGTCACCTCTGGCCTCTTGGAATCTCTGGATTCCTTCAAGACTCAGCTCAAACACCATTCATTTTTCACCCCCAACTCCCCCATTTAGTTCTTAGTGCCTTTCCTTTTAAATTTAATTTCTTTTGATTCAGTTCCACTCATCCCATCCTACCCCCTAGCCTTGTAATCAGGAAATTAAAAGGAAACATCTAGAGATCAAAAGCAATAAAAATGAAGTCAGATCGAATTAGGTAATTAGATTTCTGCCTGTGAAGGTTTTCCATTTGGGTCTCTTTGTTTTAAAATACTGTTATTTAAATATTTAAATTTATTTAAATATTTGATATTTAAATATTTAGTATTTAAAATATTAAAATATTGTTTTGAAATATTACAGTCTAATTGAAGGACTGGACAATGAGAACCCATTCCTCCCAAAGAAGGCATGCTTAGATTTGTCCCTTTTGGTATTTTAGAGAACGCACAATCTTCTCTGTCTTCTGCCAATACGTTGAGGGTTCATTTTGTCCACAATAATCCAGGATTAATACTGAGTGATAAAGAAAAGTCTTCTTGGAGGCTAAAGATGACCTTAGAAAAGTTTGGGGTGGAACTGAATCTGTAGATGAGAGCTTTCAGTAGACAAGCTCTCCCCCTCTTCTCTTCCTTGGCAGAGTTCTGATGAGGAGGACAGTTGGAGCAAATCCAGATTAGGAGGTCTTTTTAATGCTCCAAGAAGTGATGATTCTACAGGTCCCACAATACAAAGGGTTATCCAGTAACGGTCTGTGGAAGAACAGAGGAGTGATGGTGACCAAGGTGCCTCTTCTTAACTGAGGGAGAACCACGGAGGTGAATTTCTGACCTGACAAAAACCACAGAGAGGTCTTCATCAAACCAGGACTTACACATAGAACATGGTGGAGAGCTTACCAAGATTTGTCAAAATGGATGAACCCTAGTCATTTATGGTGCTTCAGACAGGAATAAATCAGGCTCCCAGAAGATGTACAAAGGAAATGCCAAGGACTGCGGGATCATGGGGGAGATAATGAAAACCTAAGGGTACAAGTTAGATAAGGAATTCAGGAAACAAATCAGAAGCTGAGTATGAATGCATAATATTGTACTGAGGGGGGAACTTCAATTATCCAGACATCTGCTGGAGACATTGCTCTGCCAATTTTCATCACTGCTTCTAATTGATGTTGGTAATTCAAAAAAGAAAGCCAGGTTTGGGAGGTGAATAGATGAATAAAAAAATAGTGTCTGATATTGGGATTGGGATTTCTAAACCATGACTGAATATATAAAAATGACTTGGGATGATGGATCAAGGGATGAAGTACTCCAACAAAGGTCAATAAATCACGTTTGATTTTACATTTGCAAATCTGATACCAAGAGGACTTTAAACAAAAAGGGGAAAAAAAACTTCCCTCATTTATCTGCCAAGTCTGAAATCATAGAAAGCAACAGTTACAACAAAAGAAGTGTAGCAGTAGAGAAGATAAATAATTTGTAGGAAATTATATCCAAGAATAATATTAAATAATAGCTAGGATTTATATAACACCTTAAAGCATATACAGTGCTTTACAAATATTTCATTTTATCCTTAGAGTTATGCTGAGTGATGAGTGCCATCATCATGCCCATTTTATGGTCAAAGAAACTGAGGCAGAGAGGAAAAGTGATTTGCCCAGGGTCCTACAGCTAGTAAATGTCTAAGGCAGGATTTGAACTCAGGTCTTCCTGACTCCAAATTCAGTACCTGCAATCTCCACTATGCTACACTCATATCCAGGCCTCTTTATCTGTTCTTTAAATGTACTGCCTGTTGATGTGTGTTAAGTTTATAATAATAATGTTTAAATACATAAACAGAAATGATTCTCGTTCAGAAAAAAAGGAGAAAGATGTGATTATCTGGGGAATTCGCATACCAGTTTCATAGCTGATGATGAATATGGAAGATTACTTTTAAACTATTTAAAGTTTTTAATTAATTAATTAATTAAAATAGTTAAGGATTACTTTAAAAGTCCCTTTAAGAAAACCAAAGTCCATACTGACAATCTTAAAAACAACAAAATATTCTTGTATCCACCTTGGGAAAATGAAGAGATCAAAATAACAGAACCATAGCAAGGCTGTACGGGATGCTGATTACACATGCTGATGATAATCCAGTGTGTTCCCTAAACTTCTAGGACAGAATTATTTTACAGAAAAAAAAGATAGACTCCATTGGTCTAATATTTGGGAGGGGTACTCTTGTACGGAGTGAATGGGTAAATTTGGAGCAGAATTTGGAGAGTGAATCATTGATTTTAATTTCTTGTTAGAATGTAAGTTTTTTGAATAGGGGTTGCTTCATTCTTTGTATTTGTAGCCCCGTTACCTAGTGCAATGCCTGACACAGAGAAGGCACTTAATAATTTCTTGGTGATTGATTGATCCGATCCATGGAGTAGACATTAACGGGCTGATGTCAATATAGCAAGAAGTGTCCAGTGGCAAGCTCCAGGAAGCTGTCTTTGGTTCTGTTCTGATCAATATTTTCTTAAAATGACTCGGATGAAGCCATAGCAAATATGCCTATTGCATTTGTAGATTGCAGAAAGCTTGATGGAATTGCCAACATGTGTTGAGACTCAAAATGATCTTTCTTCTTTCAAAGTTATCTGGGTCATGATACAGAGGAAAGAAGAGCATTGATGGAGGTGGAAGAACAAGACTGGAGGACAGTCCCTTCACCCATCCTTGGAAGGTTCCAAGTTTTACTATGGCTCCTAGCCAGTCAAAGGAGGTGGATAATCACTGTATGCTGCTCTGGATGCAGCAGCCCATCCCAGCACTCCCATAGTCGTGGAATCAGTGAAGACCAAGGGACCTCTTGGGGTTTGCTTTATCATACAATGACCTTTCAGTAATGAGTCATATTTTGTCCCTAAAAGTTGTCAGAGGAACTCTAGGTCCCTCTCTATTTGTACTCCATGTGGTACAAGACTTGCTATAGCTCCACAGTACACTACAGAAGTTCATAGATTCATATACTTATAACTAGAAGGGACCTCAGAGGCGCAAGCCTCTCATGTTACAAATGAGGACATTAAGGTGAAAAAAGTTGAAGGGACTCATCCAAGGTCACACATGTAGAAAGATGACAAACATGGGATTCAAAACCATATTCTCTGACTCCAAAGACAGCATTCATGCCTTACACCAGGACAAGTACAAGTACATTGTGAATTACAAAGGTCATTACTAACTGGGGAGAGGGAAGAGGGGATCTCTGGAAAAGGTATTACTGGAATTGGGCTTTTTAAGATAGGCTAAGCCAGAAATAAAAGTAGACATAAAGACATCAATAGTGGACAACTCAATAAATGAATTCGACCAAAAAAGTTAAAGAAGAAGTAAAAGATCACTTATAAGATTAAAAGAAGGCTTTTTTTAAGATGAGTTTATTTAAATAGTAAGATGTTTGACTTGAAAGGAAAACTATCTAGGTTCAATTTCTTTATAGATATTTATCCCTACTGAGAGACAGAGATTGCCCTACATGTAACAGCTATGTACAAAAAAGTTATAAAGTCATTCTTGGTTTTACAATGATAAAAGAAAAGCATTGAAATTATCCAATCAAATAAAGTGTGCAAGGATTTTTTGTGGGGGGTTTTTGTTGGTGTTAAACAGAGAGCAAAATAACTTACTGGAATATAAAGACAAAAGTGGAATGAGCATGCCACTAACGGAGAAAAGGGATATTTTCACAAAATCAGGTTTTTTCCCCTCCCCATCTCCATCTGATGCTGATCAGAACATACCATCAGCCATTTAGCTAAAAAAAAATATGCAGTATGCCTGTGCACATACACCAGTTACTTTAATAAAGGAATGGGGGAAGGGAATCAAAGAGGAGAGAAAACTATACTATAGTAGTCAGGATGTAGATGAATCAAATCTTGTTTTTTTAATTGCGAATGTATTGTTTTCCTTGGGAGCACAGTTCTAGAGTAGAGTTGTAGATCCTCTTTTTAGTAAGCGCCTCCTGTCTGTTGCTGGAATACATCAATTGTATCTTCGTCCTACATTTCCAGCTGTGCAGATGTGTCTATTTCATTGATTTGTTGCCCATCAAATCAGAATCTGATCTGCCCCATTGACAAACCCTGCCATTCACAATAGGCTTTCATTAGTTTACTAAGTGGTGTGGTTTACTCAGTGGTTTACTAAGAGGTACTGCCTCTTAATCTTAAATTGTACCACCAAACCGTCTTGCCCGGCCACCTTCAAATTAATGTGGTCATTGTTTTCAGTCTTTACTCCTTCCTTCGGCTTCTCATCAGCCATGGTGAGTCCAGGGGTGTCCTCAGCAGCTGCTTCACAGAAGAGGCACAGGATGGTTTACTCCAAGGGAATGAGGTGGGCAGGGGGTGGGGGATTGGGGCAGAGGTGAGAAGTATCAGCGACAAGAGCAGGAGGAGGAGGAGGAAGATGAGGGTGGTGATGGTGAGGAAGAGGAGGAGCTAAAAGAAGGTTTTAGGCAAGTTACTTAGTCTCTTTGGGTTTCAGTTTCCTTATCTGGAAAATGAATGGGTAGGGCTAGATGACCTCAAAAGGTCCCCTTCACCTCTACATCCATGATCCTCTGAAACTATGATGGGATGACTTTTACCTTCTAGGAGACAATATGTTAGCAGAAAGAGATGATAGATCTATGGAAAAGAAGTTATTGGCAAGAAAAGTGGCTCTGGAACAGTGATGGCATCGGCTCTTAGGGTCTCATTATCTGGTGATGATCCTTGCATAGTATAAAAAAATTGTTTAAAGAAGCTAGATGATAATGATTATTACTGTAAAATTGCTATTATAAAATATACAATGTTATATATTATATAAAATATTGTATATAAATATAATATTATTGTAAAATCATTGTACTTCACCTTGAATCTGTGGGCCCAGTGTGCATGTGTCTGCTTCTATATGCTAAATAAATTAAGTCTTGCCCTCCAACATCCACTGAGAGCACAGAGCTTAGCAACCAGAAACAAAGAGAGGGTATAGAAAGATAAGGACAAAGTAAAACAAAGAACATAGATCCCATTAGATAATTCGATTTAATCTTACGTGTTTGTGTATACAGCCTTTATCAGCTAAATATATTAAAATGATCTCTCCACAGCGGAAATAGAGTGCCTGGTGACCAAGGAATCCAGGGGGAGATATATAAATGCCCGAAGAAAAGTGACACAGGGTAAGTAAAGCTAATTAGATGATTGGATCTCTTCTTGTGAACTGCAATTTGTTTGCTTTTGTACTGGGTGTCTTGTGTTTGCTGTCCAATAAAATTTACCTAGTTCTTTCAAATGAGGACACAGTTCCCAGCAGCCACAGAAGTACAGCGAAATATTTAGAGATCTGTAGTAAGGAGAAATAAGGTGGATAGATCTCATTGGGTGATTGTATTTCTACATGAGCCAATAGGTGAGAAATCAGAGAAAAGTGGAGAGTAGCAGTTGGTGACTCACTCCAGAGGGAATCAAGGCAGCTATTTGTTAATAGTTCAATCTGTTGTATTACTAAGGAATATATAATGGAGACCGTGCCAAGACATGTCAACCTTGATCATCACTTATAACTTGTTTGGACAAGCAATGACATTAGAAGGAACATATTTAGAATCATTTAAGATAACCAAGATGGCGGAGTACAGGCAGCAATTCAGGGGAACTCTCCCAGCATTCCCCATCAAACAACTTTAAAATGCCTCAAATCTAATTCTGGAGTGACAGAGTCAACAAAAAAGTCATGATGAGACATTGTTCAAGGCCAAGACAACTTAGTTGGTCAACAGTAGAGGTCTGTGACACCAGAGTGGGAGCTGGCCTGGTGCACAGCAGCACTAGCTGCGGGCCTTAGAAATAAGTACAACAGCTACAGTGTCAGTTTCAGGAGTTCTCAGCTCAGAGAGAGATAGGGGTTGGAGAAATGGTCAGACCATGATCACAGGTGACTCTTTGCTAGATTTATGAGTGTAGACTAAAGCATAGTTCTTCCATTTCTTTATTTTTCTTGCTTTTTTTGCAATATGGCTAGTATAGAATTATGTTTTACATGATTTTACATGTTGATATCCAATTGCTACGGATGGGGGAGGAGGAAGGGAACTGAGAATTCAAATTTTTAAAAATGAGAGAATTAATGAATAGAACTATGTATAGGATGATGTTTTATATATATATATATATATATACACATATATATCCATATTTGTGTCTAAGGGAGCTATGGTGGGGGAGAGGAGAAGGAAAAAAAAGAAATTTATATAACTATTATATATTTAAAAGGAATAGCAAATTGTACATAATAGATGTGCAATTTTGTGTGCAATCATCTTTTTAAAAATTATACTATGGCGGGTGGAGCCAAGATGGTGGACTAGAAAGACACACTTACACAGGGTTCCCCCCACAGCCCATAAAATACTGTAGAGAGGGACTCTCAGCAAATTTTGAAGCAGCAAAAGTGGAGAACAACAGAGTGGAGGAGATTTCCAGCTCAGGGTGACCTGAAAGGCCCATGGAAACGTCGGTTGATGGAATTAAAGCTTTTTTCTTGGAAACGTTCACTTCACTTTTCATCAGTTCATACAGATCATAAAGGTATTCTTGGAATCTGATTCACTGACATGTTACAGAAGTTATCCCTTCCACTTTGTATCCTGGAAAACAGACAAGTATGCCATCAGTACTTTCATACAGGTCAGGAAAAAAATATGTACTTTGTCTAGAGCAGGAGTGGGGAGTCTGCAGCCTCAGGGTCACACGTGGCCCTCTAGGTCCTCAAGTGTGGCCCTTTAATTGAATCCAAACTTCACAGAACAAATCCCCTTAATAAAAGGATTTGTTCTGTAAAATTTGGACTCAATCAAAAGACTGCATCCAATTGTTATTGAAATCCTAAGAACAGCTTAAAATATAAACATTTTTGTTGTCTTTAGCATTCCTTTATTACTTCTGTTCACTTGAGGCTATAGCATGCCTGACACTGTATGATCCTATTCTATTCTATTCACCCTCAGTTGTTTTTCCTTCATTTTTTCTGTATGTCTTTTTGTCCTTATTGGTCGAATCAGGAAGCTCCTCTTTTCCCTCCTTATCAGAATCATTTCTGATTGTACCCTCATACCATTCTTGTGGACTTTCCATTGTTCAACAAAACATACCATTGGATCCTGCCTATCCAACTGATGACAGGGATTACCCACCTCCACTGGTCAGAGCCAAGTGTCTTCCTCTCCCCGAACCCAACCTGCCAATGGGTGTGAAGAAGACAGGCCATCAACAACTGCTGCCACTGAGGTGAGACATGGACCTGTCCCTTCCCAAAGAATCATTGTTACCCCACTTCCAAGGTCCCTATCTAGCTCATGATGCCCAGTAACCCTCATGTCCCTTCCACTGTTGGGGACATGCCAAACTTCCCACTCACTCTAACCATTGAATTCACTTGGATGAACCATTACCCTGCCAGTCTCCCCAAGATTTTCACTGCTTTGCCATTAAACTTTCTACTTCCCCTACCTAAGTATTCAGTACCCTCTCAGCCTGCTATGAACTGAGTATAAATATGAATCCTACTTTGTGTCTTGTCTCTCCCCAGTTAGAATATGAATGCCTTGAGAGCAGGAAATATATCGATTTTGTATTTGTATCCCTAGCAGTTAAAAGAGTGTTTCATACTTCATTAGCATTTAATATATGCTTTTTCATTTTATTCTGAGTCTCTTGAAATATGTATCCACTTCAGATTTGGAGTAATCATATCAAACTATTTCCAGTTTGCCTCTCCTCTATCATAAGTTCTGTAGCAGAGTTTTAAGGGTCAGGCTTCACTCCCACTGCAATTGATCCCACATGGTCCAGATATCTCAATTGAGTCAATCAAGATGTGTCTAAGTCTTTAATTAATTGAATTAATCAGAGTAGCTTCAGATCATTGAATGAAAACAGATGATGCTACACAGGCTATATCTCATAATTAGTTGAAGAAAATTAGTTGTGCTCCATAGGGCTATGTATAAAAACAACAAACTGTGCTGGAGGAAGTTAAGGGAGAGAAGACAAAAATTACATGAGTTGTGGACTAGAGGTCCCTGAGAGGGAATCACTGGGGATGGGAAAAGGAGGAGAGAATTCTTCCTTCTTTCTCTCTTCTCCCCTCCTCAATGATCATGTTACCATAGAGACTTGACCAGTAGGAGACGGTGCACCCCAAAATAAAGTAGGAGTAGAAAAAGACATGCCAAGTTCAAACAAAAGTTTTCCTAAGGAAAGACAACCAAGTATCCAGAAATGGAATTGAGCAAGTTATGACCTTGTGAACTTTGAAAGGGCAGAAGATCTGCAGATTATGTTGGAATCAGAACCAGTGACCATAACTTGCAACTTCCTCAGAACAGAAGTGTCTAATGGCAGTTTCCGGAAAAACTAAACACACTGAAGAAATATCATTTCAAAACTTGTAAGCGTAATGACCTTCAGAACCCAGCATAGAGCTATATACCTAAGGAAAAATTCATGAAAACTTTACAAGGGAAGAAAAAAAAGATTTCCAGGAAACAGGAGTTATGAGTATCCCTTTTTCTAAATGAAGTCCCTACACATATACCTCATTTTACTATGAGTCCATTCTCCACAGGGACCTTGTGTGTACAAGAGGAAAGTACCACTGGTTTGGGGGTTTGTTATCTGTCACAATTGTCCTTGTTATACCTGCTTAGAAAACATCCTTTCTATAAGTTAATTATATCTGGTTGATAATCTATGGGAAGTACACTGATGGGGGCTTATAAATGACAGGATTACAAACTTAATCACTTTTACCCCTAGGTAAAAGTGGAGTAGTAGCTGGCCTCTATCTAAAAACCCAGCTTGCCACTTCTAGTAAAAGTTGAGAAAGTAGCCCCAGAGAGGATGCTAGAGAAATGGTTGCTTCCTCGAAGGTTCCTATCATTTGTATTTGAGTAATCAGTTCCTCCTTATTTGTCAGATTCAAGTTCAAAGTAGCAGCACTACTTACCATTATCTCTAAATTTTGAAGACTTAAAGGAAATCAAGAGTTTTTCAGTCATTCTGCTTTTGGCAACAAATGTACGAATAACTGAAGTTTCATGTCACTACCATTTATATTCAATGGTTTGTAATATTTCCTAAATCCCCGAAATCTTCATCTATTTCTCCTTTCTATATAGATGGTCTACAGTTTACACCCATGACAGTATGATTCCTGCTTTTTTCTTTATTGATCTTCACCAAATACTCTTCTTCCCCATTATTAACATGGCCACCATTTTCCCTTATCAGTTCCTAGAATTTCTCGCATAATTTTACCTTAACATATGCTACTTTACTTCCCCTTTTTTTCTCTGTTCTGCTGCTTTGGAACAAAGTCCACTCTTCAATTGCCTTATTCCAGTCTTGTGTTCTATTCCATCAAGTTTCAACAAAATCTAGGCGATTCTGCCTCATGCTATAGTTGCTAACTAACCTTATTACCCATGATTTTTGCATTCATGTGTAAACACCCAAAGGCATTTGTTTTATTTATTATTGGCTTCCTTCCTAGATACTGCCACTTGTGAATAACTGTGTTTCTCTACCACCATTCCTTTTTCAATGTTTGTGCTACAAGTCTTAATTTTATTTGGTGTGGCAGATGTATATGGCTGGTTTTCTCCCTTTCCATTAAAATTCCAGGAAAAGGTATGTAATTCACATATACACATAATGTGTACATATGTTATATATTATATTATGCATATCAGATGTGTAGATTATTACGGTATATTTCTATTTTATGTGTGTATATTATATGTAATTATTACCCTTGCATTGTTTCCTCCTTCCCTAAGAACTCATTTCTCTATTTTAAGCCATGACTGAGAAATCCAAATCTCCTTTTTAACTAGCATTCTTAACTAACACCTTCTTAATAGTCATTCAGTCAACAAGGAGGTGCCAGGCACTGCGCTAAGACATTGTACCCGACCCATGGTAGGACGTTCAGAGTTTGTTTTGGTCTGATCAGGCCAGTCGGACAGATTGGAATTTGATTCTAGGATAGTGATGCCATTTTGGTCCTCTGAGAAAAAAGGACAACCATAGGCATTGGAGATACAAAAAAAGTGAAAAATTGTCCCTGTCCTCAAAGGGCTCACATTCTCATGACGGAGACATGCAAACAAGACAAGATATACAGGGTAGGTGGTGGGTAATCTCAGGGGAAGAAGTTACCATTAAGGCCTATCAGAGGAAGGGATTCCTTTAGAAGGTAGGATTTTAGACGAGAGCTGAAGGAAGCCAAGAATGCTAGAAAGAAGAGGTGTGAGGATGGGATGAGGGAGAGCCAGTGAAAATGCACACAGTTGGGAGATGGAGATTCTGGTGTGAGGTAGAGCAAGGATACCAATGTCACTGCGTCATAGAGTACATAGAAAGGAGAAGAGTATGAGAAAATTTGAAAGGTAGGAAGGGGCTAGGTTATGAAGGGCTTTAAAAGTCAAATAAGAGATTTCATATTTGATCCTGGAGGTAACTTTCCAAACCGGTCTCCAGAATCTCTATCTTCAGTTGACAGTAATGGTGAAAAAAAGAAAAAATAAAACTAACCATGCCCCTAAGATCTTGCAGGTTTCAATGGAATTAAAATTATTATCTATTTTATGGAATTGACATACCCTCAATCAGTTTCCCATTCCTCTATAATTATTATCTTGATCCCTAAGCTTTTAAGATATATATATATATACACATATATCTTTTACTTTTATAAAATAACTTGATATGAGTAATATAATTTGAATTACTTTCAAAATGTGTTAACTTTGAAATGAGCACCTAATTTCGATTTATTATTGAATTAATCAGAGAACAGATCTTTTAATGCCTGAGTTTAATAATCCCTGCAATGTTTTTCAGGTTTGTTTTCACAGTATCCTTTGGCCTCATGTAAATCACTAGAAGTGAGCAATGATCCCCACATTTGATGATATAGAGACATTTTTCATTGTATCCTAGATGAGTGCCACAGGAAAACTGGACTGTTACTTTAATGTTAACATATATAGTTACTAGTCACTATTTGTTTCTCTTTCTTTTTACCCTTTCTGCATGATCTTTCTCCTGAAAGTTTTTCTGTGTCCATGTCATTATGTGTTGACATATAAGAAACCGCTTCCACCTGAGAGGTCCCAGCTCATCCCTATCTGGGCAGAGTCTCATTCCTACTACTGAGTTCTAGGTGTTCAATGAATTTCTCCAAATCCATCCACCCTCTGATCTCTTGACACAGATTATTTTGTCTTCTTCTTCAGATGATTTTTCTTCTTAACCTGCTTTTACATTTTTTGCCTTAAAGTACATCACTTTAAGGAACACTGTTCTCTGTAGTAACCTGGAGAGAGTAATGGCATCCCTTTGTCCTTCTCTGCAAAGGAATCTAACTTCTGATTTGTTCATATGTAGCTGTGATAGAAGCCCAAACATAGCATACTTCCTGTAGGGAATTACAAAATTCCCTCTGCCCTCCTGACTTTCTGGAAGTAAGATTCTCATTTCTCAGTTCTTTATGACAGCTCTCATCACCAATGTTGGTGGTAAGCTGCTTTGGCAAATTGTGTGCTGCTTCAGTCATTTTCAAATATGTCCAACCCTTTGTAATGCATCTGGAGCTTTCTTGGCCAGGACACTGGAGTGGTTTGCCATCTGCTTCTCCAGCTCATTTTACAGATGAGAAAACTGACTTGTCCAGGGTCACACAATCAGAAAGTATCTGAGATTGGATTTGAACTCAGGAAGATGAGTCTTTCTGATACCAGGTCTGGCACTCTGTTCACTGTGTCACGTAGCTAGCCACCTCTTGACAAACGGAGCCTTTGGCATTTCCATTCACATTGCTGGTCACTTAGTCTCAGTCTAACCCTGAGCAATTCTTCAGTTGTTAATAGCTGTCTTTTTCACCTTTTCTGAGAGGACGCTGGTTTGCTCGACTGCCTTTGAGTGGCAGTGAACAATTTTTTCCCAAGGTTTCCACGTCAACAGAACTTGTCCATGACTATTGTCTCCCAGAGGATCTCAAGCACAGGCTCTCTTCCACCGATCAGATTTTTGAAGTTTTGATCACCTGACTTTTTTACTATTACTCTTGGATTGCTGGTTAGTTGGTAGCTTGTGTTAATTTCCATTTATGATAAGTTTAGAAAAAAGACAGTTCCGCATGAAGGCTTTAGGATGTTGAGTAAAGACTTCGTTTCTAATACTTCCCCAAATGGCTGTCTACCCAATGAAGACATCACCGTCTTGCAACCAAGCCAAGTCCATTCAATTATCCATAATCTTACTCATGATATACTTTCTGCCTACAAAGCCCTTTCCTCTGTCAATTGCCTGTCCCAGTGCGATATAATCTTCTCAGCCCAACCTTACCCATGATGCCTTTTTTGACTAAGAGATTCATAAAATCTTCATGTTGGAAAGGATTTTAGAGGCTATTTAGTCCAATCCTACATGAGGTATTCGCTTTATGTGGGAACCTGCAACCTTGAGGCTACATGTAGCCTTCTAAGATCCTTTTGACTGAATCCAAACTTTACAGAACAAATCTTTTTATTAAGGGGATTTGGTCTATGAGATTTGGATTCAGTCAAAGGGTCTCACTTGAGTACCTAGAGGGCCACATATGGCCTTGATGCCACAGGTTCTCCATCCTTGCTCTATAGCATCCCCAAAAGTGGTCATCCAGACTCAACTTATGATAAGAGAATCATTACCTTATCAGTCAGGGGTTTTGCACCAAGTTTCCTTTAGGTTTGTTTTTGTTTCAACTACTTTTTTTCTTTCATAAGATGCTGCTGCTCATCATCTTTCACTATTTCCCTCTGTTAGTGGTCTACAAAAAGAAAACAATCATTCCAAGGATATACAATGTTTATTGGCTGACAGTTTCTACACTCTTTATTATGGCAACTTTTTTGTCTCACATGCATTATTTTCCTTATTGAAAACATTTATTTATAAGCAAAAAATGGAGTATAAAGCTACTCTTAAAACCAGTGAAACAGATGGGTTTTTTTCCATTTGGAAAGCCCGCCACAGCTTCTGACTTGGCAGATCAACATTTTCAAAACTCATGTTAGAAAAACATGCTAGGAAAACAAAATTGCATTTACTGAGCCCAATAATATTGATTCCTGTAACAAGAAAAGGTGGAAAAATATTGAATTAACCAATAATTTCACTCAGGAGTTATGATAATAATTTTCTTTTTAAACAATATTTTATTTTCCCAGTTATATGTAAAGACAATTTTAACATTTTTTTTATTTTGAGTTCTAAGTTTTCTTTCTCTCTCCCTCACTTCCCCACTTCTTAAGCCAGTAAGATACCTGATACAGATTTTACACATGCAATCATATTGCACTGATTTTGGGGAAAAAAAATGGTGATTAACATTATATATTTTTCTTTTTCCATTTACCAAAATTTTGTATCAGTTATTCACTTGAATAAGTGAGGTTAAAGCCTTGAGAACTGTTCAATATTTTGTTTTAATCTTTAGCCTTACTTCTAATTTTATGTTGATTTTCCCTCCTTGTTTTAGTTAGTGATCTAAGTATAGACAAATAACTCATTCTGATATAGTATTAGTAACAGTGTTTCCTGTCCTATCAATTTAATTTGCTTTGTGATGTCAATTGGGCACCATATTTTCTAAACACCAACTCTCTTCAGGAAGGAAGTATTTATGTTGTGGGAACAGGCAGCTTCTGAGCAATTTACAACTCATTGACTTCTTTGATACCTCAAGTCAATGCATTATTTATATTATATTTATATATATATATTATAAAAACATGCCTTTTGCAGTATTCCCATTGCCAAGTTTCATATTCAAGTCAGTAAATTACAAAGTATGAGTTGACTTGCTTTGGAAAATATAAGAAATCCAATAAAAATACAAATAATAAAGAAATTACTGAGCTGAATAGGGTGTTAATGAATTAGAAGAAAATTTAAAATTGAAAGAAAAAGGTAAAGAAAAATATACTTTTCCAAGTATATAATAATAATAGCTAGCATTTATTAGCACTTAAAGGTTTGCAAAGTGGATTACAAATATATCTCATTTGATCTTCACAACATCCCTTAGATAAAGGAACTATTATTACCTACATTTTACAGATAAGAAAACTTAGGCAAATGAATCCTAAAATGACTTTCCCAGGCCTACATACCTAGTGTTTGAGGTTAGATTTGTACTTAGGTCTTGCCAGCTCCAGGTCCAACTCTCAAACCACTGCAGCACCTAGTTTCCTTTGCTTATCAAAGGTACAAAAATCATTTACATACTAGATTGCAAAGAAGATATGAGTGCATTTTTTAAAAATTAGTACCATTTTTTCTCTTCTTTTTTTGTCTATCAATTTTCAAAAGAGGCCATCATTTATCAGACAGGTGGCTCATCCTGCCTCGTACCCCAATCCTGCCCCTTCTTTAGGAACCCACTCCCAATATCTCCAGTCTTCTTGCAAATTTTTGGCTTCCTTGATAATTAGTCCCTCTCTGCCTATGACATCAGAGACTGGAAACTGATTAGAAACACTTGAGCAGGCTACTGACCTTCCCTGTAAAACATCTTGCTCTCTTCTGCCTGATATGTGGAATTGATCCTTACTAGATAACTAGACTGAAGAGGGCAGGAGAGATGAGAGCCTGGCATAATAGAGACATCCTTTCTATAGGATTTATTTTGCATTAGCATCTCTCCTCTTGATCATCTCATTCTAAGGCCCAAGTCACCCTTCCAAAGAGCTAATTGTATTCTTCTCTCTCAAATGAGAGTGATTCCAATATTGAGCCCTCTTTCCCTGACTCATCCCTTCTACATTTCTTTTACCCACTGTCTCTGGTTAAGAGCTTTCCCTTGTATAAAATAAAAAACACCTTTGATAAAGGCCTGAGAGTCAGCATGGTATAGGGATAAAGATCTGGCCTTGAAGACAAGACAATTTGAGTTCAAGTGACTTTGGTACATACTGTCTATGACTGTGGCCAAGTCAAGTAAGCGTTCGGTTCCCTAGACAACTCTCTGAGACTAGACATTTCAGAGAAGTTGGCCAGTTTGTATCAGTGAAGAGAGTGTCTAAACTTGGCATTCTCTGTACTAACACAATCACAGATCTGGCCAGAGAAGAGACTCGTTATAATGACTTTTTAGCATCGTTGGTTAATTTGTTTCTGCAATGGACTGTAACAAAAGCCAGAAGTAAATAATGTTACCATGAATTGAAGATGTTGATCCACGTGGAAAATTAAAAAAATGATTTATTAAGTGATGCCTGAGGGAAATAAGAAATTGTAAAAACAATAGCAGACTGTATCAAAGATAATGACAAGACAAATGTTATTTACAAAAATCTATGTGGTACAAGCCAAGCAGTGCTCAGGGGTACATTTAAAGTGTTGAATGCCTATGTTTATAAGAAAGAGAGAAACTTAATGAGTTTGTGCACTGAAAAAAAGCATGAAAAGAACAAAGCAATGAATCAACAAAAAAGAAAAATCACTGAGAGCAGAGATTAATAAAATTGAAAAATAAGAAAATAATTGAAATGATAAAATCAAGAGCTAGTTTTAAAAATATTAATACAATTAATAAATGACCACAAGTATAATAAAATGGGAGAAATAAAACCTCAACTATTAAAACTGGAAAAAAGGGAAGATAACAAGTCAAAAGAAAACAAGGAAGTTATCAGAAACTGCTCTATGCCTTTCTATATTAATGGACATTTTAAAAGAAAAAGATAGCTCTTTAAAAAAGTATAAAATAATAAAATTAACAAAATATGAAATGAATAACCCCAATATACCAATATCAGGGGATCAGATCGAGTGACTAGTAAATCATATCAAACTTTAATTTTAAAAAATTTATTGACATCTTTTTGTGATGATATCCTTTATATTTCCAAACATATTCTTTTCCCTGCACCTCCTCAGAGGACAAAGAACAAAAAAAGGAATAGAGAGGGAAAACAGTTTAGCAAAACTAGCCAACTCATTAACCAAGTCTGATAGTATATAAATTGTTCTACACTCATGATCACCTGCCTCTTAGGTTGTTGGTGTTTTCTCCTTTCTTAATTCTATTGTGCCCGTTGGACTGTGGTATTGAACACTGGATCTGCAATTTACTAACTGGATGGCCCAAGACTTGATTTTCTCCTCCGTAATATGGCAAAAACTGTACTGTTGACAGTGCTATTAACAAATAAATAATAATAATGATGATGGCTGATATAGTGCTTTAAGTTCACTTTATAAATATTATTTTAACTTGGGAACTAGGCACTATTGTTATCCCAGCTTAATAGGTGATGAAAATGAGGCAAATGGAGATTAAGTGACTTGTCCAAGATCATGCAGCAGATTAGTGTCTGAGAACCTGAGTTCAAATCTTACCTACAGCATCGCAACTTAATATCAATGTGACTTTGGGCAAGTCACTTCTTAAGCCTCAGTTTCCTCATCTATAAAATAAAATAATAATAAAATAAAAATGTTGGACCAGAAAGCTTTTGAAAACTAGCCCTTCTAGTTTTAGAGCTATGACCCTGTGATCTGTTTCAACTCCACATCTGGAATCCTTTGTTACTAAAGTGATGGTTGAACTTGTTTAAATGACCCACTGTTTCCCTCCTTTGAAGGAACCTGTCCAAGCATATTATCACACACCCTGTATAATATGATAAATGACAATATAATTCATGAATTGATTATTCTGGGGTCATATTTTATCCAGAATCAAAGCAAGATAAGAAGAAACTAATCTCAAGAACCAAGAAAATAATGAGGAAGAGGAGGAAAAAAAGGGAAAGGAGGAGAATAAGGAAGAGAAGGAGGAGGAAAATAATTACTAGGACTTATCTAATGCTTAAAGGTTTGCAAAATACTTTACAAATATTGTTTCATTTTATCCTCATGACAAAACTGGAATGTAGATGTCACAGTTATCTCCATTTTATAGATGAGGAAGCCAAAACTGAGAGAGGTTAATTAATTTGCCCAGAGTCACACAGCTAAGAAATGTCTGAGAGGGATGTGAACTCAGATCTCTCTGACTCCAGCACTTTCTCCAATATGCCACTTAGCTGATTACAAATATGTGTATTTACTACACCACATTCACAACTCATCTTGTTTGTTTTATATCCATGTTTCATCCCATAGATCCAAAGTGTACTGTGTTGAGGGTCTTCCTTTGAGTTCTTATGCGCTTCCTGGGTTCTAGTGAAGATCACAGTATATCCTCTGTTAGTTCTTCCTCTTGAGACATGATCAGTCCACTTTGTTTCCCCTTTAATTTTCTGAAATGACGTTTCTTAAATCTCCATAAAACCCAGTCCGATGCCTTCATTTGAATTGTGTTCTAAAAGCCAGTGACAGAGAACCGAGCCATGGTAGTTTCTATCACTCTGAAAAGTCTTCTAAGTGCAGTCTTAACAATGAACTAGGTCTAGGTTCTGAGGGCCAGTCAAGTTAAGTTCAGAGATGTTCGTTACTAGTAGGCTGCCCCTTTGGTGTTGCATTATCTGGCCACAGCCACTAGCTTTCCCTTCTCCCCCAAATCTGACCAAAGTGAGGGTACCCCTTGCTGAAGGATTATTCTACAGAAGATCACATCTTTACAATCACACATCTGATAAAGAAGTTTACCTGTATCATGGAGGAGGTTCAGCAAAATACAAATTGCAGTAGGATTCTCTCAAGATGGCAGGTTCCTCCGGATACTCCTGTTGGCTGATGACATAGTGCTACTTAATCCAGCTCCCAAAGTACCGCTGCCTCCAGTTTCTAGGAGTCCTCTTCTCTCTTTGTGGAGTCCTCATGATGTTTCTCTTTGACATCATAGAACTTTCTGTTGGCTCCCTTGAAACTACCTTTCCTCTATCTGTCTGATTTGTCCTCAAGTTCCGATGGCAATGCTTCCATCAGTCACTGCTCTTCCTGGGACCCTGTGAGGATGCTGATAAGAAATTGCAACTCTTCCAATGTTTCAAAGTTCACAAGATCATCATCTAATCAATGAGAGAAGGGAAAGAGAGGCTCTCTCCTTCCTCTCCCACCCTCCCTCACTCTACAGTGGCTTGGCCGAAGCTGCGGTCTCCTCTAAGCATGCCTAACTGTCTCACTAGAATGCAAGTTCTTTATGAGTTGGGTTTGTTGCATTTTGTTCCCACCATCTGGCCCAGTACCTAGCATGCAGGAGGCACTGGATAAACATTTGCTAATTAATTAGCTGGTCCTAGGGATGCATGGCAGCAGAAATAAAGCAGCCGAAGTTAAAGGGAGTTTATATTTGCTGTAACACATTGCCGTTAATATTTTGTGAAGTGATGTGACAGATATTAAGTACTGCTATGGCTAGCAAATGGGCATCCCAGTGATATAGCAAGAGTGAGAGAGACCAGATGACCAGACTGGGTATTGCAGCAATATCTACAAAAGACTGTCCTAGTGCAAAAATTCTAGGTAAATCTATGGAGTATTTTTGAAAAGACATAAATCAGAATGGGATATAATGAGAAGGCACAGATCAATTGAGATTTTTTTCTGGTGGTGGGTATAGCCACGATGATGAGATCATTGGGTCCTTGACCTCAGCTCTCCCCATGCTTCTCTGCATGTGGAAGACACAGTTTACACCATGATAATTGCATCAGCTCTCCTTCTGCAAAAGAAGCTAGCCTAATCCAATCACTCTTTCTTGTCTTCCCTTCAATCTTCTAACCTGGGTCAAGGATGTCTCACTTCCCCAGGGACCTTGCTTCCCCTCATGCCATATTTTCCTTGTGCACACATTGTGAATTCAACTGTGGCACTTAACTCCTAGTACCAATTTGTGTTAACCTAATAAGCCACCTGATAAGTGCTTGGGTGAGAATTACAAATGACTTTCATAAGTACCTTTCATAAGTTGTTGTGATGACCATGACATCAGGGAGATGATGCCCTCTAATATATGCTGTGGGGCCTCCATTATCCAAAAACATGGGTAATAGGCAGAGTGTTGCTCCACTGATGAATCAATCTAGAGTCAACCCCTCATGAGAAAGAATTTTATGCTCCCAAAGAAGGGCTAGATGAAGAGATACTGGGAGTGATCTTATGACATCTGGGCCAATTCCACACAGAGTACCTCAGATGGTCAAAAGAGGCAGGGGAAAATTAGAGCCTCTTAGCTCTAAGAGGCAGCTGTAAAAACTGAGAATGATTCTATATCCTGGTCACATACGATATGGGCACTATGGACTCAGACCTTCCAAGACAGTCTGCAGATGTCTAATATTCTATAGCCCTCCATACATAGCATATTGGTTACTAAGATTTTGAGAGACCAAATCTGGTGAATCTACTATCATTCATGATGAGAAATAATTCTGTGAATATTAGCAGATTTATTCCATTTCTGGTCTTCGTGCTGTCCTTCAGGTTCAATCTATAAATGTCCTTGGGATGATCTGGTATAGCTAGATCTCATGCCAAACTTTCTGCACACTTGTTTTCTGCTCTGCTGCTTTTCATTCTTTTGCAAGGGATGTGAGTTGCAATCTCCCTCCTCCATGAAGTATTGCAATGAACTTGAACTCTAAACTGAGGTTGCCATTACCTGCCCACCTCTTCCAATTTGGTAAACTGATCGTGTTTGTTGGTTAATGTGATTCCTGGGTTCTTTGTCTAATTTCATTATGACAATTTGTTTTATATCAATTAAACTTCATTAAGAAATTACAATTAGCTCAGTGTATTTGTTTTCCTTCATCTAGCCAGCAGTGTGTTTAAATAGGTCAGGTTGGGGACATTGTCATTTCATGCAGCATCTTTTCATTTTATATTCTTCATGCCAGTTTTCTTGATAATCTGACTCCATATAGTTGATATAGATATGATCCTCTCATAAGTACTTGGTTACTTCTTATCTGTTAAGGTATAACAAATCCTATTCACTCACTCATTCATTTATTCATTTATTTATTTGTTGTGATTTGTCCCAGTCCTTCACTATGTCCAGCACTTTTTTCAAAGGTTGTTAACTGAGGGGAAAGGGAGTAAATTAGGGATGAGGATCTATGAACTTCTTTTTTAAATTATACTTTTATACTTATTTCAAAATAATTGATTTCCTGTGTAACCCTATGTATTTCATTTTATGTATTTAAACACATTTTTTGAGAAGAGCTCCATAAGCTTCATCACTCTGCCAAAGGAGTCCATGACAGGAAAAAAATGTCTAAAATCTCTCTTCTTTAAGATGCCTTCTTATCCTGGGCAACTGTTATCCAGGTCGTTCTATAAATCCTCCTTAAGGTATCTGCCAAATATATTGAAAACTTTGTTCTAAATTTCTTGAAATTTTGGTAAACCCTATTCAGTGGTGTGCATGGACTATGTAGCCTTTTCACAACATGATTATTACATATCCTTTCTGAGTAACATGATTCATATTACTTCTCCTTTGAAATGCCTTATTGATAACAAATTGCAGTCCACTCATGACCACAATGCTCTTCTCCATTGCCCACCAAATGAAATATATCTTTATTAATTCAATGTCAATGATAGTCCATTTCCAGGTCACATAAGCAACAAGATAGAGTACTAGATAGTTTTTCTGATTCCTACAACCTCCAAAATCTCACAAATACATAAAATGTCTGTCAAAACTAAAGCAACTTTGGCTGCCTCTATGATGATCTAGGATGTTCAAAAATTTTTTAAAAAGGAGTTCTTTTTTAAAGTCCTTGAACTATGTCTACACTGAGCTCACTCAGCACTGCACTGTTCTTGACCTCCCATTGCCAGCAGCAAGGCTGCAGTAGCTGACCCAAGGACCTAACACATGGACCTGCTGCAAAGTTCAAGGGCCTGATACACAGTATTACAACAAGACCCATCCCCATACTCAGTGCCAAGGAGATCCCAGTTCCAGGCTATAGAAAAGTACCTGGTCTATCTCAGTCAACTATCACTGAGGTGGCAGCACTCCAAGACATGAAAGTTTACTGGAGCCAAGAAAGATACCTAATATCAAGGCAGACAGAAATGATCTTGCAAAAGATCTCTTCATGATTTTCTTTTATAGAGAAAAGAGCATAGGGAAAGAGGCAGGGCAGGATGGTGGGAGAGGACATCATATGTGGATGTGTTTTTGGAGGGGGAGGAGAGTGATAGAGCACTTCATTTCCTGAAGGAAAAACACAATAATCAGTTCTGACCACAAAAAAGTCCTAATAAAGGACTGCAATAAAGACCTAAACTAGTCATTTGTGAGTTGCCCACTGTGGAAGGAGGCTGAGGCACTCTGAGACTAGTTCCCAAGAATACCACCATCAGAGAAGAATGAATCAGAAAAAGACCACTAGATAAAAATAAAGGGCAAAAAAGACGGAAAGTAGCAAAGATCTCAGGAGAAGGAAACTCAAAGACATTGAACATTACACATGTAAAACAACGGAGAAAACATTGCTAGATCTAGTAAATGAATTTTGACATCTATGAATAAATACTGCAAAATTAAGTTTAATGACCCAATATGTGATGAGACAGAAGAATCTATGAAATGTGAAGAGAACATGGAACCGCAACATGCTGTACCTGCATAGATAGAATGTATGGTCTGTATAGCAAAAAGAAGATGGAAGAATAGAAAAACTGGAAGCTGTGATGGCAAGTCACACCAAAGAAACAAAAAATTAAACAAAAACTCGGGAATGCAAATACACAGAAGTTAAGAACAATCTAGAAAAAGAGAGGCAAAACTCAATAATATTAAAAGAAAATATATTCACTACCTAAGCACAACACACTGATCTTGAAGACAAGACATGTAGAGAGACCCTAAGGATTATGGATCTCCCAGGAAAACATGACAAGATGAAAAACCTGAAATTCACAATGCAATAAATAATACAAGAGAACTATTCAAAATGTCTGAACACAGAAATTTCCAGAAAATAAATCAAGTCTTCAAAGTCCAAGACATATTGTGGTTATACTTAAAATCTTAATGCATATACAGTGAGTTCTGCAAATGCCCAAGAGAAAGACTTTCAAATATAAAGGAAAGGCAACGCAAATAGCACAAAACTATTCTGAATTCACTAGAAAATGCAGGAGAGAATGGAATAATGTGTTCCAAAAAGCAAGGGAGTTCAGGATGTAGCCCAGAGTGACCTATCCTGTAAATCTGAGCTTAGTTATAAATTTAAAAAAATAGATATTCAATAATGAAAATGTGTTTGAAACATTCTCAGGGAGAAAACTAGAACTGAAGAGATGAATCGCTTCTTGAACACACTAGAAAACCAAAATGCAAGAAAGATGAGCAAATACATCAGCCAAGGGTGATAAGTAGAACAGAATGTGACCTGAAAAATGTATACAAGGAAACAGGTGAAAGGTTTCTAGTGACAGACTTTAGTTTTCAAGAAATAGCTTAGCTAGGTTTGACTTATCACCAGCTTCACTTAAAGCTGAATGATTTAGGGACCACAGCAACTCGTGATGATGACTTAGTAAGCTATAAAAGGACTCGGATCTTTTGTAGCTGGAGAGTTCACCAATTCTAAAGAAATCACAGATCTTTGAAGTATTCCTCTTAACAACTCTGTGAATGCTTTTTGATAAAGTAGGATAGTGTTCAGCCCAAGTTTGGCTCTTGAGTAAGGGTGAAGGTTCAAATACTAGAGTAAAGTTCTTAACTAGAGAAATGGAACCTTCTTAAAATACAATGACCAGTTCCCCAAAACACCCAGATCTTGACTCCATGTTTACAAAATCTCTTTCTCTGAGAAAATATTTTCAGGAAGCAGTAAGCCATCTTTGAAGGGAAATATGAATGTGAAGTTTTTGCAGAAGTAGCACTAAATGTAAGGCCAAACAAAAGATAGAGAGGATCACAAGAAGCAAAATGGGTAATTTTGGTTACATTTAATTAAAAAAGGTTTTGCACAAACAAAACAAAAGCAGCCAAAATTAGAAGGAAAGCAGGAAAATTGGAATAAAATTTTTTATGGCATGTTTCTCTGATGAAGGCCTAATTTCTCAAATATATAGATAACTGAGTAAAGGTTATAAGAATGCAAGTCATTCCCCAATTGATAAATGGTAAAAGTCTTAAAAAGAAGAAATCAAATCTATCTATGGCCAAATGAAAAAAGGTACTCCCTCACACCTATTAGATTGGCTAATATGATAGAAAAGGAAAATGACAAATACAGGAGAGGAACTGGGAAAATATTGGGGCACTGATGCACTGTTGGTGGAGTTGCAAACTCATCTATTCTGGAGAGCTTTTGGAACTATGTCCAAAGGGCTGAAAAATGTGCATACTTTGACCCAGCAATACCACTACTAGGTCTACACCTCAAAGAGGTCAAAGGAAAAGGAAAAGAACCTATATATACAAAATATTTATAGCAACTCTTTTTATGGTGGCAAAGAAATGGAAGTTAAGGGGATTCCCAATCAATTGAGGAATGGCTGATCAAGTTGTGGTATATAATTGTGATGGAATACTGTTGTGTTATAAGAAACGATAAGCAAGATGGTTTCAGAAAAACCTGGGAAGACTTATATGAACTTATGCAAAGTAAAGAGAGTGGAACTAGGAGAACATTGTACACAGTAATACCAATATTTTAAGGTGATCAATTGTGAATGACTTAGCTATTCTCATCAATTATAAAATGATCCAAGAGAATTCTGAAAGGCTATGATAAAAAATGCTGTCCGCCTCCAGAGAAAGAAATGATGGAGTCTAAATGCAGACTAAAATATAGTTTTTATGGTTCTTATTTCTCTTACTATTTTTTTCAACGTGACTAATATGGAAATACTTGATTTCATATTTCTTGCTTTGGTTGGGGAGGGATTGGAGTGAGGGAAAGAATTTGGAATTCCAAATTGAAAAAAAAGTCTTAAATAAGTAATAATTTTGTGGAAAGGAAGAGTAGCACCTAATATCCCTGGTGTCTTGAATCAACTCTAAGAGCTTTATCTTTGGCATTTCAGACCTTATAATCCACGCTATTGGAAAATCATATAAATGTAATGAATGTGGGAAAGATTTCACTAAAAGGTACTACTTTACTCAATATTAGAGAAAGTAAATTGATGAGAAATCCCCTGAAAATGGATATCCCTTTATTTATCAACAAATAATTCAAATTGAAAAGAACCTATTCTAATGTAATGAATGTAGGAAAATCTTCAGGAAGAAATACTCTACTCAACATCAGAGAATTCATACTAGAAAGAAATCCTTTGAATGTAAGGAATGTGGGAAATCCTTCAGCCATTAGAGAATCCATACTATAGAGAAAAACCCTTATATGTAATTAATAAGGGAAAGTTTTACCAAAACATGAAAAAAATGGCATACCTTTCTCAACATTAGAAAATTCATCTTGTAAAAAAATATTTAAAGTATAAGGAAATTAGGAAAGCTACTGATGGAAAAGCTTATTGAACATCATAAAATTCATACTGAAGAACTTCTGAAATGTTATTCACATGGTAAGCCTTAGTGATTGTCAGAGAATTTGTACTGGAGAAACTTCCTAAAGATAATGAGTAAGGGGGAAACTTCTGTCACAAAGCATCATTTTTTCATATTTGATAATGCACACTGAAGAGAAAATCTTTTCACTATAGTGAATGTGTGAAATGTGTGAAAAATGCTTCAGGCAGAGTAAACAATGAACATTAGAGAATTCACACTAAAAAGAAACCCTTTTGCTGTGTAGAGCAGTTCCCATCTGATACTAAGAAAAGCAATATAAAAGATGAGGGAAAATCTTCCCATACAAAAAGGCTACAGTCACCCACAGATTCATTCATTACTAGCGGGAGAGGGCACATTCCTCAGATGATTCCTGTACCTCAGATTGTGTCACAGTTCAAGCATTCCCGTTGCATTTCCCAACAATGCTATCCTTTGCTACCCTCCAAACTTGCCATTCCCCTTTGTTTGAGTCTTCTCTGTTGACTTGCTTCTATTTGATGGCATTGTCTCTAGTTGAAAAGACTATTTCTTCAAAGGGAGTGTTATCATTCTTTTATGAGACTACCTTGGTGTGTGCATAATCAACACATTTGGGCTAATAATCATACTTTTTCTTCTTTTGTTAATTAGGATCATAGCCATACTCAGGTAGCACAGAAAAGGGCTCCTCCTGTGAAGATTTTTTTCCCCAACCGTTCTCACTTTTCACTCCCACCAGAAGTTCCCTTGGATTCATTTGATATTTAGGTTAGTAAATTCCATTATACTCTGACCAGGCTTCCTGCCGGCTAGTGCTAAGGCCCTGCAACAGACTTCAAGGAAGTATTTAGCAATTCTGGAGGAACCTGGACAGAGTCAGTAACCTTTGCTTCATATCCCCGCAGCTAGATTTAGGTTGCAAACATCACGAATGTGAGAAGGCCATCAATATTAACTCATGTCTTAACATCAAATTTCCTAGCCTGGCATTTAAAGTTCTTTACAATGTAGGTCCAGTCTCACTTTCCAGACTTATTGCATAGACTGGAACTGTATTTCCTTCCCTCCTCCTCCCCACTCCCTATTTCTGGTCAGCAGCTTTAGCATTCAAGTTAATGACCCTTCTTGACAACCTGATCTCCTTTCCCAGCTGTCATCAAACTCCTTCAGTTGATTTCAGCCACACACCATTGTACAATTATACAAAATATGGAGTACAGTCAATCAGTTGAGTATTTCTAATGTTCCTATTATGTGCAAATATGGGGCTATATGCTGGAGAAAGAAAGACAAAAATGAGACAGTCCCTGATCCCAAGGTGCTTATATTGATGAAGGAAGACAGTACGAGATATCATATACACGTATACAAAAAAGTATATTGTAATGAAGGGGGTAATAACTGGAGAATCAGGAAATACCTCTTGAAGGGGATGGCATTTGAGCTGAGCTTGAAGTCAACTATTCTAATCTATGATATATATGTGATATATGATATGATATATATGTATATATAATGCAATAATACATGCAAGAAGTAGAGGTGAGGAAGGAGATTATTCCCAGCATGGAGATAGCCTGTACAATGGCATGGGGTGGGAGGCCTGCATTAGAAACTGCAAATGGGCCACTACTAGAGTACAAATTATATAAACTAGAGTACAAATTATATAAACTCTGGAAGCATAGACTGAGTAAACTAGTTCAGAGTCATCAGTACCAAAAAAGAAGAGTTCTTTCACCCTGGTTGGTTTCCTTCATTCTTGAAGAAGACCAAAATGGCATCACCATGTCAGAATATCTGACTGTGGCTGAACAGACTAATATATGAACTCAGAAGGCTCCACCACAAGTCAGGCACAAATAATCCATATGAACATTTGGAGTGGAGATGTCTCTAAATTTGTGCATATCAACATTTCTTTTGAGCTAATACAATTCTGCTTTGCTCATAAAACACAGCACCTTCTTTGATGCAGGCATGCCATGCTGAGTGGTCCTTTGCCAGTGTCTCCCATGTCGCACTATGCATTGTGTGCACTGGCTCCTAATTCCTTTGGAAGCCGGTGAAACTTCTTTAGTAGAGGAATGATATGGTTAGAATGCACTGTGTATGGGAGTATCAATCTGGCAGCTGTGTGGACAGATAAAAGAAAGGCCACCCTACATGTGAAGACATTAATTAGAATTGCCCTAAGTCAATGGAGAGGTAATGGGAGCTGATCTAGAGTAAGGCAGCTGTGGTGTGAGAAGAGAAATGCTTTTCTTATATTGACAACTGTGATCCTTCCACCTTTCCTTTTCACTCACACAAAACCTGCTCTTTGCCTTACCATCTGTTTATTTAACCAGTTCTTATCTTTTAATTAAAAAAAATTATTCTCAACTTAAGAAAAATTCAATAAAATGATCATTTACACATAAAAATAAAGCAAATGAAGATTGTGTCTGAATTATGTGGAAAATGGAATTTCTGTTATATACAGCTTATTTTACTTTTTAAGAATTTTGTAAATTAAGTGCTACTTTTCAAACTGTCCTGTTCACCTGTTTCCTTCTGAATTTCCTTCTATTGGCTTCTGTACAAAAAAAATATTATTTAAAAAAATAATCATTCTATTCTTTCTTTTATTTTTTTATTGGCAATACCACTGCTAATCTTCTAGTTCCCCAACACATCCACCTATCCCAAACTCACCTCCTACAGAAAATAGAAGAAAATATAAACCACTTCTGGGCAGCTAGGTGGTACAGTGGATAAAGTGCTGGGGGTGGAGTCAGGAAGTATTATCTTCCTGAGTTCGAATGTGGTTTTGGAAATTTACTAGCTGTGTGACCCTGGGTAAGTCAGTTTCCTCATTTATAAAAGAAGCCGGAGAAGGAAATGACAAACCATTCCAGTATCTTTGCCAAGAAAACCTCAAGTGGAGTCACACTAAAACACAGCTGAAAAATGACTGAATAACGACTAAAAAAAGAAACCCAATAAAAGTACTTCTAACAAATATGCATAATCAAGAAGTATATAATTAGTATACTTTCTTATCGGTCCTCTGGAGTAAAGATTGACTGTTTCTACAGTTAAATTTTGTGTTTCAGAATTGTTTATCCTTTACAATATGGTTGTTGTATATATAGTTCTCCTGACTGATTACTTTAATCTTCATCCATTCATACAATTCTTCTCAGGTTTTCCTGAAACTGACCTTTTCATCATTTCTTATACTGAAACAATATTCCATTATATTTATATGTCATAATTTTTTTCCATTTCCCAATTGATGACCCCCTTAATTTCTGGTTCAAGTTTGAGAGGTGGTCCAGTGGATATAGTATTGGGCTAGAGTTGGGAACACTCAAATTCAAATCTTGCCTCAGTCTATTACTGGTTGTGTGATTTTGGTCAAGTCATTTAACCTCTATTTGTCTCAGTTTCCTAAACTGTAAAGTGGGGATAATAATAGCATCGACCTCCCATGGTTGTTGTGAGGATCAAATGAGACAATACATGTAAAGCACTTAGAAAAGGGCCTGACACATACTAGGTACTGTATAGATGCTTATTCCCTTCCCCACATACTTGCTGAAACAAGTATAGCTGTTATAGATAATTGTGTACATGAGTTTTTTTCTTTCTTTGATCTCTGTAGATCTATCTTTGGGGCAGCTAGGTGGTACAGTGAATAGAGCACCAGTACAGGAGTCAGGAGGACCTGAGTTCAAATCTCACCTCAGACACTCCACACTCACTAGCTGTGTGACCTTGGGCAAGTCACTTAACCCCGTTTGCTTCATCCTGGGTCATCTCCAGTCATCCTGATGAATATCTGGTCACTGGATTCAGATGGTTCTGGAAGAGAAATGAGGCTGGTGACCTGCACAGCCCTCTCTCACTCAAAACAAAGTCAAGTGCAAGTCATGTCATTATTTCTCTGATGGCATGGTCTTTGGCAATGAAGGAAGAACACACACACACACACACACACACACATAGATCTATCTAGCAGTGGTGTCAAAGCACTTTTATTTCCCCGATATTATCCTAACTCTGTCTTCATTGTCTCTACTTCACTTTGAACCTCAGTGTCCACTAGGATATCTGATACCTTAGAATCCCTTTCTTCCTGAACTTTGAATCCATATCCCCTACCACTTAACTCTCCCTTTTCGGACCCAAACCTTAAGAGAATCTCAATAAAATCATGAAATCAAGTTCACTCCATCCACATACAGATTCCTACAATTTAAGTACCCACTCAGCAATCCTTTTTGCCTCTTATCCACATATCTTACAACATCTATTCCAAACTTTTCCTTTCCCTCTTCTTTTCCCAATTCCAACCCCAGCTCTACACTTTCCACAAATGACCTAGCAACATATCTGACTCTTTGAGAAGATTGGGGTCATTCACGATGAACTTATCCAATCTGGCTTCTCAAAACTTTTCAGCATTGGGTGGGGGACTGGTCAGAAGGTAGAGAGGGAAGAGAACACTTTCTTCCTTCCCTCTGCTTACTCCTCACTAAGACTAATCCCTTTGTCTTCACTACCTCACACTTGCTCATGAATTGAACCCAGGTGAACATCTCTTCTCTTGCACTTAACTCAGTTGAATTCAACAAGCATCTAAATGATGCCTAGCCTGAACAATCAGGAGTGGTAAAATGCCCTTGTCCCCATTTCTCCTAACAAATTAGAAACCAGGGTGGAAAGATAGTTAAGACCCAAATTGTGAAGGGCTTGAAATGCCAACTGGGGAAATTCATAATTTATCCTAGAGCCAATAGGGGAAGGGAGGTAGTATGGTGCAGTAGAAAGAGCACTGAGTTTGGAATCACAGGTCCAAATCCTGGCTTAACCATTTACTACCTGTGTGACCTTGGGCAAGTTGATTAACTTCTCTGGACCTCAATTTTCTCTTCTATAAAAGAGGACATTGAACTAGATGACCTCCATGATTCTTTCTAGCTCCAGATCTCGAGTAGGAGAGTGTCATATATGTCACAGGTTGTATTTTTTTATTAAAAAGAACCATTTTGTATTCCTTTGAAAAGCTGCATTAAAATCACCACAGATGTCACATTTATGCTTTAGGAATGACAATTTGGCAGCTGAAAGATTGAATGTCAAGGTGCTAGAGAGGCAAATTAAGAAGACTTTACAAAAGTCTAGGCCACAGCTGGGGGTGTGTGCAGAGCCAAGGTGCAGAGTAGAAAAACGCATATAATCTAGTGCTTTCCCCACAGTCGAAAAAATACCTGTAAAAAATGACTCAACAAATTCTAGAGCAGCAAAAGCCACAGAACAACAGAGTGAAAGAGGTTTCCAGCCAAAGGTAACCTGGAAGGCTGACAGGAAAGGTCTATCTCACAAGAAGCTGAGCCAAGCAGAGCCAAGCCCTGGCCACATGGCACTGGGAGGAACAGGACCTGAAGAGACTTCTAGGGCAGAATTCCCAGCAGGGAGGGTCCCAGATACCTCAACCCACAATCAGCAAAGAAAGCTCCAAAGGTCAGTGTGGGAGGCTTTCCCAGCAGGGCAAGAGGGGACTGGGGTTCCTGACAGCAGCAGCAGCAGCAAACTACAGGCAGCTAAGGTCGCCAGGAAGCAGTCCTTTGCTTCCATTGTCCAGGAAGCTCAGCTTAAAGCCTCTGGTGGTAGGGAGCAGCTGATCTAAACTTCAGCCAAAGTGAAAGAACCACCCCGATCCAAAGACTAGAGGAATCAAGCAGCTGAGTCCAATCTCAGCCTTGAACATGATACTGGGAAAAGGAGGGGAAATAGAACCATCCTCTTGACAAAGGATTCAGAAGTCAAGTAACTGGCTGGGAAAATGCTCAAAAAAGGGAAAAAAATAAGACCATAGAAGGTTACTTTCTTGGTGAACAGGTGTCTCCTCCCATCCTTTCAGATGAGGAAGAACAAGGCATACTGTCACTGGAAGACAAGGTCTCTGCCTCTAGTACCTCCAAAATGAATATGAAATGGACTCAGGCCATAGAAGAGCTTGAAAACTGTGTCAGTACCCTGCTAAAGTAGAACAAAAAAAATGCTGAGGAAAATAATACCTTTAAAAAGAGGCTAACTCAATTGAAAAAAGAGGTTGAAAAAGCCAATGAGGAGAAGGAGGCTTTAAAAAGCAGAACTAGCCAAATGGAGGAGAAGGTTCAAAAGCTGACTGACCAAATAGTTCTTTAAAAGAGAGAACTGAGTTTAGGGAAGCTAATGACCATGACATAAACCAAGCAGTTAAAAAACAAAACCAAAAGTTTGAAAAAAATAGGAGATAATGTGAAACATCTCATTGGAGAAGCAACTGACTTGGAAAATAGATCCAAGAGAGACAATTTAAAAATTATGGGACTACCTGAAAGCCATGATCTAAAAGAGAGCCTAGACATTATCTTCCATGAAATTATCAAGGAAAACAGTCCCTGATATTCTAGAACCAGAGGGAAAAATTAATATTGAAAGAACCCACCAATCACCTCCTGAAAGAGACCCAAAAAGAGAAACTCCTAGGAATATTGTGGTCAAATTTCAGAGTTCCCAGGTCAAGGAGAAAATACTGCAAGAAGCTAGAAAGAAACAATTCAAATATTCTGGAAATACAATCATGATAACACAGAATCTGGCAGCTTCTACATTAAGGGATCAAAGGGCTTGAAATATGATATTTCAGAAGTCAAAGGAACTGGAATTAAAACCAAGAATCACCTACCCAGCAAAACTGAGTATAATACTTCAAGGGAATAAATGGTCATTCAATGATATAGAGGACTTTCAAGCATTCTTGATGAAAAGACCAGAACTGAAGAAAAAAGCTGACTTTCAAACACAAGAATCAAGACAAGTATGAAAAGGTAAACAGGAAAGAGAAATCATAAAAGACTTTCTAAAGCTGAACTGTTTACATTCCTACATGGAAAGAAAATATTTGTAACTCTTGAGACTTTTTTCAGTATTTGCATAGGTGGAGAGATTGTACATACACACACATACACACACATATGGACAGAGAATACAGGTTCTGTTGAATCAGAAGAGATGATATCCACAAAAAAAAACCAAAAATAAAATAAAAATTAAGGGGTGATGGAGGAAAATACTGGGAGAAGAAAGGGAGAAATGGAATGGGGCAGGTTATAACTGATAAAAGAGATAAGAAAAATCTTATTCAATGGAGGAGAAAAGGGAGAAGAGGAGAGGGGAAAAGTGAATCTACTCTCTCCACATATGGCTTAAGGAGGAAATAACAAGATCGCTAAAATTGGTATGAAAATATATCTTAAACTACAGGAAATTAGGGGAGGAGGCGATAAGTGGGGGTGAGGGGAATGATAGAAGGGAGGGCAAATGGGAGAAGGGAGTTACTACAAATAAACACTTTTGGGAAGGGACATGGTCAAAGGAGGGAATACAAAAACAAGGGGGGATAGAGTAGATTAGAAGGCAATATAGTTAGTATTACACAACATGATTATTATGAAAGTCTTTTGCAAAACAACCCATATATAGCCTGTATTGAATTGCTTCCCTTCTCAGTGGGGATGGGAAGGAAGGGAGGGAGGAAGGGAGAGAGGTTGGAATTCAAAGTATTAGAAATTAATGTTGAGAATTATTATTGCATATAACCAGGAAATAAGAAACACAAGTAATGAGGTATAGAAATTTATCTTGCCCTACAAGAAAAGAGAGAAGATGGGGATAAGGGAAAGGTAGAATGTGATAGAAAGGAGGGTACATTGAGGGAAGGACTAATCTGAATGCAATATATTAGGGAAGAGATGAGGAGAAAAATTGGACATGTTACAAAGTGATGTAAAAGCAATCAGTATTAAAACAGTTGACTGAATTAATTACTGAGACTAAATCAGACACATCTTTAGTTTGGGGAAAAGAATTTTAGTCTAAGTTTCCTAGAGGCAGGTATCCTCAGGTAAAATTTGGCATTGATGGAAAAGTTAAGGTTTTAATGGTAAATTTGATTTTATGATTGTTATTTGATCAAGAAACAGAACATGTACAGAAAGGTAATCTTTAGCCAATGTGAAATTATAGTCATATCTGAAACCTGGTTATTGGAACTTGCTATTCTAAGATTCCATAGGACTATTAACTGACTATTCTTCTGAGTCTAACTCCAGGTATGGATAGCAAGAAAGGCAGTCTGAGCCTTCAATCCATGATGCCAGTAAGCCTGTGAGATGCTGGTATGAACTGCAAAAAGTGATCTTATGGGAAGGGCAGGAGAGCAGCTGTTCAGCCTGGGCTGAGGTAGGATTCTCCTGACTCAATTTCCCCACTGAAACCTGGCAGACTTTAAGCCTAAATGAACGCAAGTTGACAATCTACTCCTGCCTGGAATTGACATGAAGTTGGAAAGATAGTGTTTCCCTGCAATGTCCCTACTCTTAGTGGCAATTTCCTATAGTCAAAAGGTTTATAAGCTTAATACTAGATCCATTAAATTACAGATTTTTGGTAGGGGAACATTGGAGGTTAAGTCTAAAATTAAGCTATTGGGCTTAGGACTTTAGACCAACAACAATAAGTTAGGGTCCTTTAATTCTTAGTAATAGTGTGGAGAGACTTAGGTCAAGGGCTTGTGAAGTTAGCATGCATAGTTATTATTTGTGTCTCAGTTGATTAATGTTAAAAAAAAAATTCATTTGTTGTCTGTATTGTGAACGCTTTAAAAGAAGTACCCCCTGACCAAAAATTGGAATTGTTTTATGTGATATAAACTGTGTTAAAAATGAAAAATAAAAAACAAATTAATATCTAGGCCAGAAACAATGAGGGACTGATGAGGTCAGACTGTATCAAAATATTATGGAGGGACAATTGATAAGATTTAGTCACTGATTGGATATGGGTCATGAGAAACACTAAAGAGTCAGAGAATCTTCTTGCCTCTTATCAACCTAGTTGCATACCTAAGGGACTGGAAGGACGAGGGTGGCACTTGACAGAAATTGGGGAAGAGAATCTCTGATTCTGAAAGCATCTATTTGAGACTGAAGTTCTGGTAAGATATGAGAATTGGATATGTAGATTTGGTATGTGTGTGTTGGGGGAGGAGTCAATTTTAAAGAGATCAATTAAACTCATAGGTGCTAATAAGATCACCAAAATGGAGTGGTTAGAGATGTGAAAAATTGGTCAAGAGCCCTGGGATACTCTCACATGTAAAGATGAAAATGAATTATGCTGTTACAAAGGACACTGAGAAGTGATCAGTCTGAGAAGAGAAAAAGAAGAAAGCAATGTTAGAACAATTTAGGGAGGAGAGTGGAGAGGAGAAAGCAGTAGTCAACACTATCAGATTCTTCAGAAAAATTACGAATTTTCATTGTTTTACTTCTCCTGGGTCTTTTGCTTCTGCTTACAAACATGCACAGAGATATCCCATCCCAAGAAAGTTTTCTCTTGGTCCTTCTTTCCCATCCAAGGAACATCTCATCTCTTTCCTCAATTTTACTGCTAAATGTCTTGAACATTTTGTTGGTACTGGTTGTTTCTGTCTTCTCACTCTGCTCTCTTCAAACCTTGAAATCAGGCTTCCAGTCCCACTGTCTACTAGAACTGCCTCTTCCTCATTGTCCAATCCAAAACTTTTTTGGAGAAGAGTCTTCATCCTGATTGGTTTCTCTATGGCTTTTTGACATTGTTGACAATTCCTTTCTATGGGATATTCTTCCTCCTTAGCTTCAGAAACTCAATAGTCTTCTGATTTTTCCACTTCCTTGCTACTTCCTTCATGGGCTCCACCCCTTTCCCTTGACTCCTTAATGTGAGTGTTCTGTAAATGTTTTCTCCAGACTACGTTCTTTCTCTTGGCAAGCTCATTCACTCCCTTGACTCCCACTACCACCTCTTTGCTGACAACATGCAAATTTCCACTTTCAATCCCGAGATTTCTTCTAGGTTCTAGATCATACAGAGAAGTTCCACCAGTATCTCAAACTCAACATAGCTAAAACTAACTTAAAATTTACTTCACCCTTCACAAAAACCAAATCAGTTCAAGCCAACTTTACTATTTTTCCCTCTGCTACCATTAACCTAGTCTCCCATGTATGTAAACTTGGCAGAACAATTGACTCTCCTTTTCCCAACCTTTTACAATCAATCAGTTACCAAGTCCTTTCACTTCCACTTCCATGGCATCTCTTGAATCTATACATCCCCTGCTATTCCCACTGTTGCCATTTAAATACCACATTCATGGACTATTTTTTTTTCCACTGGATGAGTTTGTTTATTGTTCCTTTGAATGACCGTCTCTGAAAAATAGTATTGAGTTCAAAGCATCGGCAGGAGCTCAGGGAGTACTGTGATTCAGAGCTGTTCTGTCACTGTGGTTACTGCCAGAGGCAGGCCAGGAGCTCAGCTGGGAGGTCAGCAAGGGGGATGCTGAAAGTCCTCACGTACTCTACTTCCCAATTCCCTGTGAAATATGCAGCAGCGGGTTTGTAGTGGATATGATGGGGAGGAAGATGAAGAAGAGGAAGGGGGCCTCTTATATCAAACAATCTGGTTTCTGGGAAGCTTCTGCTCATTAGGCTTTCCTCTGCATCACAGCTGGCTGTGAGAGTGCCTGGTCTTGAAGCTGTTGAATGAGTTCTTCACCTATACTTTGAACAGAGGGACGGGGTCTTTTTCTTCCAGGAGCGTCTGTTTTTCCACTGCTTCCTCTAATGTCAAACCAACCCATTCAGCCTCTTCTTCTGGGATCACCAACTCCTTGTATTTGTTATAAATAGCTTCTCTCTTTTCTGGATCATCTGGGTGGAGCTGAGGGTCCCTTCGGGCAAGACGCAATAGCATTCCTCGTTTCAAATCCATCCCAAACTTGGAGCACAAATCCTCCTTTGGCGTCTTGAGGATATAGAAATCAAATCCATAGGCTTCATCAATCAGATCCAGAGTTCTCATGGTAACCATTATTTTGAATTTCTTGTCCAAGATCTCACTGTAAAGCTCCCGTTCATACAGATGGGGCTTCCAAGTCTTTCTCACCCGCCTTGAGAGCTTGTCATTGTTGGTATATCTATAACCTTTGATCCAGCCCTCACCACCCCAGAGTCCCTTCTGGGATTCAAGGGGAAAGTAGAGTGGGATGGGAACATCCTGGACAAGCTCACGTTGTCCATTCTTCGGATTTATCTTGTACTTGACCCCATGAGATTTATAATGAACTGCTGTGGATTTTCCTTCATTCTGCAGTGACTTGAGGTAGTGTTGAGGCAGACGAGAAAAAATCCCCTGCCTCAGCTTCAAGGTATTCCAGAGTTGAACAGGATACTTGTGCAGCGGCATTAGCGGGTAACGAGGCGGGGGCAGAGCTGTGAGTCCCTGGCGCTGCCCCGCCGGGGCACTCGGTTCTTCAGCCTTGGCTCAGCAGCGGGAAGGCAGCTCCCCGGAGGCCACCCCCGACCCCCAAGGTCTCCCCCAAACACGTCATGGACTATTGAAGTAACTTCTTTACAGGTCTTTTTCATTCTCTAATCTTTCTGATTGCTAGATCTGGTGGTATCATCCCTTCTACTCAAAAACCATCTGTGATTCCCTATTACTTCACCAGTGACATCTAAATTCTTCTAATTCTTATTCTCCTCCTCCTTCATCTAATTCAAATTTTTCTTCACCTTTTACATTCAAACACTACACAACCTGGCACCACCCTACCTTTTCAGTTTCTTTTTTTCCCTATTACTTTCCTCTAGGAATTCTTAACTCCAACCATATGAGGCTACTCTCAGTCCTCCAGACATTAAGTGAGCTCTCCTCTCTTGATTCCTTTGTTTATGCTTTTTCCTTTGTCTGGAATCCACCTCCACCCCTCTTCATCTATTGAATTTCTACCCATGCTTTACAACTAATCTTAAGTGTCATATCCTCCAAGAAGTCTTTTCTGACCTCCATTGTTGGTTATAACTTTCCCTTTTGGAAGACAAACTAGACTTTGCTGACTCCAATGCACTTAGATAATATGATGTATAGGCTGCACCAAAAGTCTTAGTGCAGTTTTAGTGCTAAGACAAAATGGTATCAAGACTTTTAATGCTATCATCACCTAATTAAGCCTCATTTATTTTTTCTGAATTTTGATGAATAATTGATGGGTATGCCTTACTAGAATGTTAATTGCATGAAAGTTCATGTTGTATTGTATCTAACCTTTGAACCTCACCCTTCACCATCTCTAAGTACTTTAGTGCTCTGTATTGAAGGTGTCCTTAGGTTAATGTTTGTTGAATGCCATTTATTTTTATTGAATTTTGAAGAATGTATTCTAAATGATGAATTCCAATATTCCCTTATCTGATCATCCTTTTTTTCTTCCATATTTCCCTATGCCTTTGAACCCCCAATCCTGCTCTGTGTCCTTCATTACTTCACCCTCAGTTTTTTCCCCAGACCTTCACTCTAGCACTGGTTATATTCTCCTCTCTTTCCTATCCTAAACCCTTCGTGAGTCAATTCAACTCAAACTTTAATCTTCAATCTTCAGTCTGTCACCCTTTGACCCATCACAGACCATGCCTTCCCTAACCTGTGGATCACCCCATTCATATACCTCCTTTACTTCTATTCCCAGATTGCTATATTGAGCTGGAGAGAAAAAAACACCAAGCCAATCAAGTCTACTACAAATCTGTGGTACATGTTCTCAACTCAGTTTTCCTTGCAGTAACCATCCTAGAGCAAGGCTTCATCACCTTTCACCTGGACTACTCCAGTAGTCTTCTAATTGTTCTCCATGCCTCAAAATTCCCCCCATTCCAATTCATCCTCCTCTCAGGTGCCAAAATCATTTCCCTAGTGCATAAGGCCCAACTATGTCACCTCTCTGTTCAATGAGCTCCAGTTGCCTACCTCTAGGATCAAAATATAAAATCTTCTGACATTTAAAGGGCTTCATAAACTGGCCCCTTCCTATACTTTGAGACCTCTTTCACAAACCATGATTCAGTTACACAGTCCTATTATTTTCTCTTGAATGAGATAATTCATCACCCAACCCCATGCTTTTGTTCTGACTGTTTCCTGTTCTTGAAATCTTGGCCCCCTTCACTTCTTTCTCATAACTTGCTTGGCTTCCTTCAAGACAGCTCAAATGCTGTCTTGTGCAAGAGGCTTTCTGTAGTATCCCTCCCCCTTCTACCTATTAATGTCTTTCCCTCTGATATTACCTTACAACTCCTCTGTATATATCTTGCAGCCCTGAGTTTGTAAAGAGTTCTGTGCGACAACAGAATAACTCATATGATTTGAGTACTATTGGCACTTTTATCTCCATTTTACAGATGAGAACCTGGAGGAAGTTCTCTAGTACATGGATTGGATCCTTTATGGAAAATTCTTGAGAAGAAAAGGACCCAAGTTTTACTAAAGGAGAAAGGTAATTATCCTACCTGTTCTAGGAAATGCCCACATTTAAGAGATGAATTATTTGGGGTTGATTAAATGGCCTCTGTGACCTTTTTTAACTTATTTCCCCCATTCAGTTCAATAATTCACTTACAAGCATTTTTCTAGAATGTGCTAGGTACTGGGAATGCAGGGATAAAATAAAACATGATACCTGACCTCAATAATAACAACAGACATTTAACAACAGTTCTTTATGAAAAGTTCTTTATGTACATTATTTCATTTGATTCTCATAGCTATGCAGGAAGTGCTACTGATGCCATTATACCCATTGTAGAAGTGAGGAACATGACATAGAGAAATAAAGTGACCAGCTAGTTGTCACACAGAGGTAGACTTTGAACCCAACTCCAAATCCAGCCCTCCTGCCTTTCCTTCAAGAACTTTGCTATTTAATATGGGCTCAAGACATGGACTCTAAGTATAGGGACTATAAATACCCAATGTAATAAGTGCAAAAGAGGGCATTATGAAAATTTTGAGGAGGGGTCACTTAAGTTGGGGAGATCAGGGATGGCTTCATGGAAAAGGTAAGACCTAAGACCTGAATTGGATCTGGCAGCAAATAAGGGATTGTAATGGGAAGAGATGATGAATGGAGAGGAAAGAGAAGTTTATGATAAACCTGGTGGATTGCAGTGATACAAGCATGGAGAAGAGAATGTGCAGGCTAAAAAGTAGGGATGGGGGGTTGACATTTGGCTGGAGCTGAATGAAAAGTGGAATGATGCGTGAAAAGTCCGAAGTGGGAGGTTGTAGCCAGAAAATAGAGGGTTTTAACTTGATTCAGTAGGCAGTGGGGAACCACTGAAAGTTTGTGAACAGAGCTGTGACTTGATCAAAATTGTGAATTAGAAAGATGACAAACTATGTTGTGAAGGATGGATTGAGATAGGAGTGAGAAAGTCAACTCATGAGGCTGTAATTTGATATATACCTGGACTAGAGTGGAGTGGTTGGAAAGGAAGAGACAGAAGCTAGAGATGTGAAAGTAGAATAAATAGTATTGAAGAACTAATTGGATTGGGGTAAGGTAGGATTAAGAGGTAAAGTCAAAGATGACTATGATGTTTCAAGAGTGAAGAAATTGTGGTGTGTATCAACAGAACTGGGGAATTTAGGTGAAAAGCCAGGTTTTGTGGGGAAAATGATAAGTTCAGTTTTGAACACCTTGAATCTGAGATGTTGGAAGAATGTCCAGGGGGAGAGTCTGTCAGGCAATTAGAAACATGGTATTAAAATTTAGAAGGGAGAGCTGAGCTGAACACAAAATTTGGAAGACATCATCGTATTGGTGATAAAAGACGTGATGGGAGCAGATGAGAACACCTAGAGAAAAGGTTGAGTTGAGAGATCTCCTCACATACTGTCATAATTTTTTTAAAAAAATTAAAAAATAATTCTGGAGACAGGACCCTTGGTGATCCCATTGGATTGATGTCCCAACCATAGATGGGGAACCATATTCTAAAATGGTAGCAGAATCAAAGTAAATTGTATAGGTTTTAAAGGATGAGCAATGTTCTCAAAGGAGGACAGGAAGTTGTGGCAATTTTGCGCAATTTCATCTGTTTCACTTAATATGTTGTTTCAATCTTTAAAAGAGAAGAGATGATCCTCCCAGTATTTATTTGTTAAAGTTACATTGTCAGAGACAGAATCATCAGATTTTAGAGTCAGAAGGGAACTTAGTGGTTTTCTAGTCTAGATCAGTCTAATTATTTTTACAGATGAGGAAACGAGTTGGCAGGTGTTAAATGACTTACCCAAGACCACATGACTAGATTGTCTGTAACATAAACTTTTCTTTTGATACAAATGGTGAGTTCCCCTGTAATCTCAACATTCTAATTTTTATTTGGCATTTGTTCCATTTATTATATATACATACATATTTAAAAATCTGTACAGAGTAAAATACAAAATAAAAATGTTTCTTTATAAGTTATACCATTAAAGAGCTACTTTTTTTAGTTTAAAAGCCATCACAAAAGAAAACAAATCGAGTCAGTCCTTCCTTAGTGTCATTCACAATAACCTTGGTATAAAATATCCATACAGCACATGTGTACAAAATTGTGTACAGTTCATAAAAGCTGTGCAAAGACAGCCAAGTTTGGCCAAAAGTCAGAGGCTTGGCCTTCCCCTCCTTCCACATTTCACATTGCACCCAGAACCAAAGAGCCTTGTAGCTAGAGGTGGTGCCACTCAGGTAATGAAAGGGGGTTGGTAGAGAGTGCTTGACATATATAATATGGATGCATAAATTATAAAGAAAAAATTTGAACACATATAAAAATATAAACTACCTTTTCTCTCCTGTTAGACAATGTATTTCTCAGTTCCGGGCAGGCTTGAAGTCTAGTACAAAGGATCTCAACCCTTGATGTAGGTAATGCCTTAATAGTCATTCCTCTTCACCTCCCAGCCCCTATCCTAGTTACTGTGCTGTGCTTACTAATGTAGTTGTGAAAGTAATGAAAGTTGTGAAAGAAAATGAAAGTTGTGAAAGGACCTAGACACAAAGGATGTTGAGTTTGAGTGGGACAATTGATGTAACTACATCTCGATCTGCCTCTGAAATCTCAAAGATGCACTGGCTCCACTCCCCAACCCATAGAGATGAGTATTTTTGCAATTAACAATGAGTTATAGAAACCTTTCCAACTCTTCTTGTGGGCCCAGAGTTTCATTAAATTTATGTTACTGTTGGAGGCTGAGAAGGTAGAAGGGAGGAAACAGTCGCCTAAGAGAAAAGTCCTCTAGGAGAAAATGGATCTCACCTGTCTTCGGTGGAAAATGGGATTGAATGGCAGGTTTTCTTTCTGTGGGCTGAGCCTAGAGAGATGGGGAAAGCTCCCGGCTGATGCTTGTGGGGGTGGTACACTGGGCACAAAGGGGAGGGACCCCCACCTCTGGATGTGATAGCACTTAAGAAACCCAGTCTATTTGTCATTATCGTCCCCTCTTTGACTAGGGCCTTCTAAGAAACTGTGATCTCTTCCTCTTCCCCCTCTCCCTCCTCCTCCTCTTCTTCGGAGTCTGAGAAGTCCGATGGTTTACTGGGGCTGCTAGAGTGGCATGGGGAAGGAGGCAGCTGGGCTGCTAGCCTGTCGCGGAGGTGGAGGTGCTCTGAAACTCGATGGAAGGGCAGCGAGTGGCGACGACTGGCAGGCCCCAGGGTTGAGCTCTCCTCCTCTTCGTCCTCGTCCTCGTCGTCGTCTCCAGGGCACTTTTTGCCCACGTCACTGAGATCTGGATGTGGGTTGAGCTTGGTGGGTAAAGTCTGCTCGCGACAGCCTCCGTTAGACAGGAGCTCCCTCTCTTTAGAGTTACGCCACTTCATTCGACGGTTCTGAAACCAGATTTTTACCTACGGGACGAGAATGTGAGGAAGTAGAGGTAGTGAGCCTGGGCCCTGAGGAGAAGCAGAATTCCTCGGGGTGGGTCATTCGAGAAAACTCTCCTGATAGGGAGAGGAGGAAGCAAAGGGAAATGGGGATAGGAAGAGAGAGAAGCTGGGTAAAGGGGGAGGAAGGGAGAGAGAGGGGGCATGGAAAAATAGCTGAAAAGGGGAAGGAAGGAGAGAGGAGATGGAAAGTGGGATGAGAGAAGGGAGGCAGGGGCAGAGAGATGGAGAAAGGTAGAGACAGATGGAGAGACAGAGAGTAGGGAGGGAGAGGAGCATGAAGAAAGAGCTGAAAAGAGGAAAGAAGGAAAGAAGGAGGGAAAGAGGAGCTGGCAGGTGTAATGAGGGAAAGAGGGGAGGGGGAAGGTACACAGAAAAGAGAGGACCTGAAGGAGGACAGTGGGGAAAGAAGCTGGGAAAGGGGAGATGAAGAGGGCAGAAGGAGGACTTTGACTATTTTCCCCTGCTTTCTTCCCCTGCCCTTTCAATCACTATTCCCCACCCCCACCCCTCACACACATTCCTAATCTAAAGGAGAGGGGAAAAGATTACAATTCAAGGGTAAAGAAGGAAGAATAAAGAAACTATGGGCCTTCATTTTGAGTTAGAAAGAACCTTGAGGATTTTATAACCCAGCACTCATTATATAGGAGAAAAACAGGTCCAGCTCTGTGGCTAGTCTAAGGGGGTAGAGGCCAGTCAGCGAACCAGACAGTTGTAGAATTTTTGGCTAGAATTAGGCCTGTAGAGCATCCCACTCCATCTCCATGACATGGGTTTCTCTAATACTTTGAGTTGTGAGCCAATAAGCCAGATTCACCACCAACTCTTCACTCCCATTTACTAGTTTCTAGGTCTTATTGGATGGAGAAAGGAACTGGGGTTCCTGCTGTCTCCTCTTGGCAGGAACCAGCAAAGAGAGCCAAAACAAGCATTGAAAGAGCTAGGAAAGCTATCTCCACCCCCAACTTCATCTATATGCTGATCTATTTGCTCTCCCAGAGCATCTCTGGTAGTGAGATTGCCCTCTGGAATCTACCTCCAAATAACAACTTTACTACCCCCTCTCCCTTTTTTTTTACCTAAGTGATAATATTCCCAATTAGGGCTTTGCCAATGACCCTGAAGGAACCTCTAGATTTAGTTTTCTTGGTAGATTTCCAGGATAAGATGGGCTTCAAAGTGCTGAGTGCCTGCAATCACTCACCTTCAGCCTGCTGATAGCAGTGGAATAGCTGAATCAACGGGATCATAGCAATCATGGATTTATTTTATTGCCAAGAAGAGGGCAGGAGGACCTTGATTACTTTCCCCTGCTTTCTTCCCCCCTCCCTTTTCAATCATTACTCATCACCCCTATCCCATAGAGTTGCCACATAGAGTTGGACAGATGGAACAACAACCAATGATAGGGTTGGGGCAGAAGGGACCTGGGACAATCTAATGACTAGATTCCAACTCCCTTATTTTTACTGCAGTGGAAACCAAGGTTCATGAATGTGAAATGACTTCTGAAGTCACAGAGATAAGTATTTGGCAAGGCTTACATTGGAACTCAGATCCTTTGATTTCACACTCAGTACTATTTCCACTGCATCACTATGCCTCAAAGAAGGGTACCAACTTTGAGGTTTAAATGCTTGGACACAATCCACTGGCGATTTCAGAAGACTTGGGTTCATTCTACTTTGGGCTACTACTACCTGTGTGACCCTGGGTAATTCATTTACTCTCTCTAACCTTAGTTTACCGATCTGTAGAATGAGTATATAGGACTAAATGAGCTCAGAGGTCTCTCCCAGCTCTGGATTTGTGACCTTACGAAAGGAGGCTTGAGCTATGGGAGAGCAGGAACCGCCCCAGCACCTGAGAGTCTTTCAGGCCCAGCTTGGCCGCCAGCTTCTTCCGGTCAGGTTTGCTTATGTACTTTTGCTTCTGGAACATCTTCTCCAGCGCTTTCCGCTGCACATCAGAGAACACTGCCCGGCGAAGCATTCCCCGCCTTGGCTTGCCCCGCGCTGCCAGTGGCCAGGAGAAAGTGCCCGGGATGGGCACCACTGAGGACGACGCTGCCAGGAGCAAGGAAGGGAAAGTGGCAAGTAAGCTGGGCAAGAGGACTACCACTAGCGAGGCTTCCTGGATGCCAGCTCTCCTTTTCCCTTCCCCTTTCCCGTCCCCTCCCCCAGCTCTGCTTACAATTCGCTCTTCCCCCACTCCTCCCTTTATCTCTTTCAGTCCTCGTGTCTTTTTCTACCTCTCCTCCCCCATCTCTCTCTCTCCCCACTTCTTTTCTTTCCCTTGAGACATGTATCCCCAAGTGAATAGGCCCAGCACCTATAAACCTGCAATGGTGAAAAGCGCTTTCCGCCCAAATAACTTTGCTTTTCAACCGTAATAACCAGGATTAGATACGACAACTGAAACGTATAAAATAGTTTCAATAGTAGCCAGTTTTGTTTTGAATTTCAAAGAAAAGAGGAAAAAAGGCTGAGCGCATTAGCTAAGATAGAGGTGAAATCAAACCGCCTTTTCCTTAGCCCTGAACCCCTGGATTTTCCGAAGCTTTTATCAGCTCCGTGGCTTCTGCATTCTTCAGATGAAAATGAGGTGCCTTCACGAATAGAAGGGGGCGAATTCTCTGGTGAAGTAGGTTTTTTTTTTTAATCAATCGGTATTCATCTTTTAAAATATTAATCTTTCCTCCCTCCTCCTTTACAAAACTGAAAGAATTCTGTCCAAATACATGAAAAGTGGCAGCTCATTAGCACATCGACCGGTTCCCAATGGGTATTGGCATGATAAAAAGGAGAGTTTCGCCTTTAAAAAAAAAAAAAAAACTTTCCCGAGGAGAGACAGAGATTCTAATGAAGCGTGAATGGTAATTGTGTAGTAATGAACTAACAGAAAAAGGCTGAGGACAAGCAGCTAAAGCCATATATTATTGGGACAAAAGAGATTTACACTTTCAAACTAAACACAACTGCATGCCAAGACCATTGGGAGAATACTGATGACAGGGGCTTCTCTTCTCCGAATCATTTTCATTAAATGGACATGAAAAGCTATTTATAAACCTCAAGTTGTTATTGTTAAGGTATTGAGATGGGGCAGAAAGGGAGCAGATTCCATTATCTCCAGCATGAATGAAAGTTTTGGGGGGTGTTTAATTCACCCACCCCCTTTTAAAAATTAATCGCTTGTTCTTTTTGGTCGTTTTAAGAGATCGGGAGATCCGTGTTGCGTTCTTGCCCTCCCCCTTAGCCAGCTATTTCCCACTGAAAAGCGAATCTTCACTTTCACCTTTTCCTCTGAGTCTGAACCTGCGCGCACTAATAACTTCTGCGCTCAAGGTGTGGCGGTGCCTCCCACGGGAGGAAGGCTTTGGCGGAGAGTTTTACCTCGAGTTTTCCATCTACTCTCTTCTTATTCTATATCTTCCATGTTCTTTTGATACTATTTTGTTTGGGATGGGGGTGGGGATTTTAAGTAGGAAGGAATACTGGAAAAAAGCAGAACGGGGAGGGTTGAGGGGGATCTCTCCCCATATCCCCCTGACTACACCAAACACCCCACACAACGGAGCACTCCATGTGGTCTTGTGAAAATGCTGAAACACTGAATGACCCTTAATGGGAAATTAGCCCATGGCTGGTAAGTGTCTATCAGCAGCATGGTAGAGTGAGTGCCGGGTCTGTGTGTGGCTGCCCAGAGGGAGCTGACCAATTGGTCTCGGTGCTGAAACCTTTGTTGGGAATCGTGGCAAAGTGCACTGACTCTGTGGGAAAACGGCGGGGACGTGAAGAGATGCCAATGGCTTCTCAGTGAGAAGGGAACCGCCTCAAATTTGGACCATGACAATTCCTGCTAATTTGTAGAGCAGGGAATTGGAGCAAAATGTCAAGCAGTCACTGCTTGTGCTAAATAGGGCATCAAATTGGCGCGACTGATTCTTGAATGTTGTACTCCCTCCAACCTCTGAACCAGAGCATAACCCCTAGGAATGGACGCAGAAATATTACTTAGGGATATACAGAGATCGAGATGGCTGACGTAAGAGAATCCAGTTAATTTTCGTCGAGAAAAAAAAATTTGAGACTTACCTGGGAAATAAGATGATCTGATAAAAGGTTGGAAGGATCCTTCAAAATAGGGAAAGGAGAAACTCTTAGGAGGCACACTCTGGAGCAAGGCAGGGGAGGTCTCTGGCAGAAAAAAAGGAAAGGGAGAGAAGGAAGGAAAGAGAGGAAGAAAGGTGGGAGGAAGATAGGGAGGAAATGGAGGGAAGGGGGAGGCGAGGAGAGAGAATATTTAATAATCTGGTGGATTCGTTAAGAGTAAAAAAAAAAAAAAGCATGACGTGATTAAATATGCCGTGGATCCTGCAATTACACAGCCACCACTCCCAAGACATAGACAAAGTGAATCAAACTGCTTTCTGAATTTATTGCTGGTTGTCATAGCTCCTTCTCCTCCCCTCCCCGAAGGGTTGCGTATGGCTGTTAGGAGAGAAACAGGATTGGAGTAGGAAAGGGAGGGATCACATCACGTAGTACATCCATTTTTATCATCTTGTATTTTAAAAATCATCACTTGCTCAAAAGTGTGGGAAAGAAGATCACCTCGCCAGGACCCTGAGAAAGACAAAGAAAGGCTCTCGCAGCATTCTTTTTGCTCAAGATCTTGTAAGGTATAAGGGGAAACCCCAGTTTGTACAGGGTGAGGCTCCGCTCAGGTCTGGTAAGGTTTCTGAGTACCTCCCAGTCTTTGAAACAGTATTATAGTGAAAACTGGTAGCGAAACTGATGATCGAGGAAGCAAAGCTTGTTTTTGAATGAAGACTCAAGAGCTAAACCAAGCAGAAGGCTCATTCAAGACAGCTCACATCCTCTACCCTTCTACCGAGTTGGGACCTCGAATGTGTCCTTAATATTCTTGGACTTGTTGGTCACTTACCTGCTCTGGGAGACGAGGACAGGATGGCGTTCACCCCGAACTTGAGGAAAGTGGCTTCGTTGGTCTGAGAGGCAGAAGTCTGAGGGGAGCACTCTCGCCGGCTGCTGGAGGCAGAGGAGCTGACTAGATCTGTGGTCACTGTGTCAGTCATGGCAGAGGTGGCTCCTGAAGTTGGAGGGGACAGGCTGGGCTGGGGGACACTCCGGGGCAGGTAACTCCCCGGCCTACTGATTCTGATCAGATCTTCCACCAGGAAGCTGGAGTGACTAGAGAAGGCTGACTGCAAAGATTGAGGCAGCGTTAACGTAGGAGTGGGTCTCAGGAGATTGGGGTACACTGCTGGAGGAGCAATGAGGCTAGGGAACATCATCTCAGTAGCTTTTTCTTTCTTTTCTTTTTTTCAAAAATAAATAATCTTATTTAACGTATCCAACCGGAGAAGATTTCTTCCCTCCCCCTCCCACCCTTAGTTCTCCTCTCCTCCTTTGCAAACTTCTTGAGGGAAGATCCAGCTAGCGAGGGTGACAAGAGGTCTACGTGGCCCTTCCTGCTAGATGTTGGGTTTTATAGTGGTCAGTCCGCTAAAGCTCTTTCAAAAGTGACAGCTCGAACAATGAGGTTCAACAAAGTTCTCCACTTGAGCTTCATTCATCGAGGGCTTTGGGCGCTCTGATTGGTGCAGGGGTGCAATTTATGATTGGATTAGACTTCATAAGCAAGCAATGCACAATGGCCTGGTAACAAAGAACGTGTAGTCATCAATTTTGCATATTGACCGCCTCTTTGGAATACAGTGTTCCAAAGGATCCCAGCAGGGTTTTTGTTCAGAAGCAACACAGGCTAATTAAATGCCTATTTAAAAGTTTCCAATGACATTATTTTTGCCTCATAGAAAAGGAATTATTTAAAGAAAGCACTAAATTTATTTGCTGCTCCCTCCTGCTGAGTTTAGAATATAAATAAATATTCATATAGACTCATCTGCTGGATGAGGAGGGGGAGCTTCAAAAATTCAAATTAAGAAATGCTAAAATAAACTTTTTCACATTCCCTCCTCTCATCCCAGCAGAAGCAGAAACTAGAAATGAAGAAGGAAGTGCAATCGATGTGTGTAGGATATTATAAGTCTAAAATGCTACAGAAAATCTTTAAATGCATATTTTTGGGATGGGGGTAGGCTATTTTGGATGTTGGACAGAGAAGAATGAGCTTTGATAAATCTAGCTCATTTACTCGTAAACATGCTGTAAAACGTGTAATATTCTCAAACTTACTAATTTGCACAGCATTCCAAACTTAGTTGGAGGTTCTTGGGATGAAGGGCAGTGCAGCCTAAACTTCTGAAAAGCAGAATAGCCCACTTTGAAGATTCTGAAACAGTGGGACTTAATTCCTTTCCATAAAAGTGCCTATTTCCAAAATGAATTGTGGAATCTGCAAGGATTCGTTCTTTTTCCTGATATAAAAATGGACCTGTCCGTTTTGCGTTCAAATATGTCCTTCCTTCTTCCCTTCCTTTCTCTTTCTTTCTTTCTTTCTTTCCTTCTCTGTCTCTGTCTCTCTGTCTCTCTGTCTCTCTGTCTCTCTCTCTCTCTCTCTCTCTCTCTCTCTCTCTCTCTCTCTCTCTCTCTCTCTCTCTCTCTCTCTCTCTCTCTTTCTCTCTCTTTCTCTTTTTTGGTGGATAGGCCCTTTCCCGCTGTTTTCAAGTGTCTTGAATACGCTTCTTTCCTATACAATCCATATATGTATATTTGTTCTCTGAATTTCAATAATGCATGTAATAGGCTCCAACTTCACAAAAAGGCGCAAGGGGGAGTGAGAGCGAGACCAAGAATACCACAGCTTTTCCTAACTTAGTCTAAGGAAGTTGGGCCATTCTCGTCGTGTTTTTGTCGCAAAGTGGAATTCTCCCCAGCACCAAAGCTTTTGCTCTCCAGTAGCTTAGTGATGGGAGCTGTGGAAGTTTATTGCACCTGATTTCCCTGTTAAGAGGACAGAACAGATGTGTTAAATGTCCCATTCAGTTCTTCAGTGAGGCTGAACCTAAACGGAGAGAAGTGTGCAGCCTCCGCCGTAGGGCTCTTATCCTATTAACCATGAACTAACTGTCACCTTCAGCTGTTTTCCCTTTTTACTTTTTAACACAAAGCTTTCTCAAAAATCTTATTAACCAGCTTTATTTGTCTCGATGGTTTTGTTCGGGGCGTTTTGTGTTGATTATCTCCATGTCGCTGCTTTAACCATTCAATAAAAGTGCATCTGCGATTTATATCACATTAGGCAAGGAAGAGAGCCTGCTTAAGCTCTCTCTGGAATCAAATTAAAAAGTTATTAATGCAGGATTCTGAGGACCAGAATTAATGATGAAAAGTAATATTGTGCACAGTTTGGTAACTGGACTCAGCGCGGTGCTGGGGGCGGGAGGGCGAAGAAGAGACGAAGAGAAGGGAGCTATTTTTGCTTTTGTTTTTTGTTTTTTTGTTTTTTTGGAGATTTATATTTTATTGGTTGTTTGTCTATAAGGACTGACTGCACGAATAAATGCAATCCAAGGCACACTTAGGGGTTGGATTCAGTGGAGTGGGGAGCAATATCTCTTTAAGAACTTCGAGAGTTTCCTACTTGTGGCGCTTTGCAGTAAAACCATGGACAATATTCTAAGAAACTTAGGAGGACCTGCGGCAGGAGAAATAAAGAGAAATCACTTTGAAACACCTGCGCTTGAAATGGGGCTCCGGCTTCGGCTTTCCCAGATAAATTGCACAGGAACTCAGTGAGCAATTAGGTCTCGTCTGGAAGACCTTCTACTCTGGTTTTCGCATGGGGCCATCTAATTCTCGTTTTCTATTTGAAAACTTAGAGCGACCGATTCCTGAGGCCGTCTTGAAAGCTTTTGCTCCGAGGTGTTACTTTTCAGAACTCCAAATTCTAGCCTCCAAACAAGGGCAGAGACCACGGAAACTATACAGAGTGAAATCTGAGAGGACTCTGGACGGGACTCAGAACTCTCTCCAAACATGTTCCCTCTGGGGATGAGGGGTGGAGGGGCAATAAGGTGGGGCGTGTGATAGGCTTCTCTTTGGGCAGTTTCTGGAGTTTTGGGGTTCCTCAACACCCTCCTCCCCTTAATGTCATCATCCTTCCCATTTAGATGATTTTTACTCCTTTCTTACCACATACACCGGGAGCATTTTGCCTCACTATAGACCAACTGCTGGTAATTTCTCTGCTTTTAAAAGGGGGCACTGACATTTTTTGGAAGGTTGGGTCAAACCCATGCTGCGATCCACGTGGACCTGGTTACTTAGCGTCATGAAGAATTCTTTAGGCAGCAAGAGAAAAAAAGGTTGGGGGTTGGGAGAGGGCCTGATGCCTCTGAAAGAGGGAGAGATCATAAGGAACCAAGAAATCGGACGAAAGGATCTCACTTGAAGTGATCCCCTTGCACATTTCTTTTCAAAGTCAGCGATCGTTTCTAGGGCCGCGAGTCCCGGCGTCTGCAGCTAAGAGCTGTGACTAATGCCATTTGACCTGTGCCCGTGGGGTTTTGTGATTTCTGCCACTCTTTTTAATGTCGTTATCTTCACATTTATTTCGGAGAAGTCACTCAAGTTCTTTGTCCTAGGGCTGTTGTTTCTTTCTATTTTCTTTTTTTCTTTTTTTAGGAGTAGGAGGAGGTTGTAGGGACAAAAACGTGGGAGTGCAGAATCTGCACAGACGCCTACTTGCGTAGGTGAATCGGAGAGTTGTAGGCTTCTGCTCTACTCGGGGATAAAGTTTTCACATAGATGCGGAACGAGCTGAATGAGAAAGTAGGACTACCTGCGCTCTTCCCCCCGCCCCCAGCCCCACCCTTAGCCCAGTAGAAAGGCCTGCAATCGAGTCCGGAGGGTCAACTTGGGCTACCTCTAGCTCTTCCACTAGGCGCCCCTTCTCCTCCTCCCCGGAGGTCCCAGCGGGCCCCACACGTCCAGGCTCCTCGAGGAGTGCGGGGAGCCTTCTCCTGGGCGGCAGAAATCGCCCCTTTCCTGCCCTCTGTCCTCCTCTTCAGGCCGACTTGGGCGCGGGTGGTGGCAGGGCCTCGCTCCAGCAGCCCGAAGGCCAGCGCCTAGGGCATTCCTGGGCCCCCGGGGGCGCCACTTTCTAGGGGATGAAAGCTGGCGTTTAAGCAGAGCCAGTAGAAAGCAGAACCAAACCCACCCCGGTCCTTGCCAGGGCGCAAGAGCCCGCCTCACCATCAGTTTGGGAGAGAAAGCGTGGCTTAGAACTTTGGCGGGAAGCATGGCCTCCTGGCCCTGTCCCAGCCCAAGTCGGCCCCTCTCTGGCCCCGCCAGGATAGAGCCAGGCCAAGTTTGTGGCTGCCCCGCTGGCGTGCGCGAGCGTGTGCGTGCCGCGGTGGCATGTGCCAGGGCAGGGAGGGAGGCAGGCGAGCGCACGCCCGGGGGCGATCGCCGAGTGGCCGCGGCCTCTCTCCGGCCTCCGCGAACTTTGTCCCGGGTGGCTGCTGCTCCAGGACCTGATGGCAAGCCCGGGCTGCGCAGACAGCCGCTATATTAAGGCACCTAGGGCGTTCACCTTCCGAATAAGCCGCGAGTAAGTACCCATTGGCCAGCCGAGGCTCCTTCTGGATCCTTCCCCCACCCCTCGTCCTGGACCCTTCTTGCCTCCCCCCACTTTTTTTTTTCCCTTGAAAATCCTTCTATTGTGCCAATCAAGCAGATGGTTTGCAGGAAATATAGCTTGGCCTCGCTGACCGAAACTAATTTTAACTAGCTTTCCAAGCCTGGAACGTTTGCTTTGCTTTTACAAAATAGCTCCCAAAACAGCTGGCAAGGGTGAATTAAAGCCATTAAAGACACATTTATAAGAAATTATATTCACATAGGTTGCTCTAACCCCCTTGTGCAGCCGAAGAGGGGAGATGGGCGCATTTAAATGAGAATGTCCCCGAACGCTCCCCTCCTTAACATAGCTTGAAAGTCTCAAAACATTTTACTAAATAGATTAACTTGAGCATTGTTTTGCATCGCATCTATCAGCTTCATTAAGTGAATGGCCGGACAAATATATTACGCATGCATGAAAAGCTCTTTTGGGGACAGCCTTATTGTGTCCTCAGCCCTGACAGGTGGTTAACTGTGTGTTGTGTTTTTGTGTGTGTGTGCGTGCGTGTGTGGGTTTTTATTTAGACGCGAAGAAAGAGGATCTCGGTGAGAGTGCGCAGGGTACGCGGAGTTTACGTTTGCTCCAGCTTTCAGCCTCGCTGCCCCGACGGCGCCCCCCTGGGGACCTGGGGTGGGGGACATAAGGGGGGGCCATGGGGAAGGCACAAGGGAAACTGAGAACAGATGATGTCATCACGTCCTATATCATTAAAATTAATTGAGGGTTGGAAAGGGGGAGTCGGTGCGTTCTTTGGCTCCTCAGGGTAGGTAAGGCAGTTATCAGAGGTGAATCTTGTCTTTGCTTTAGAATTTGTTTCTTTGAAAACCCTTGGAATCCCTTTGCGATTCTCGCCCTCTCCTCTTTTCTTTTCCTCCTTGGTTCTTCCCTGCTTGTTCCCATGGGGGAGAAGCTCCAATCCGACTGCTTTCGGATTAGTTTTCTGGTGAAAATTTCTTTTAAACTCGTATTTGGGCCCTGTTTACTCAAACCATGAATATTGCCATGCTTTCTTGATCCTCTTAGTACCCCTGCAGTTTTTTTTCGACCTTTTGAGCTGCTACCTTTTAGAAGGAATTTCAGCCTGGTGTCACCTAGAGTGATCAGCCAGAGGGCCCTCAGAGGGAGCAGCAGGTTTTCCAGGAGTTAACTGACTGCCTGCATGAGGGCCTCAGGATAGGGCACAAGAAAGGGCTCAAGCTGTACAATCTCAAGTCCTCTCCCTTCCCCACCCATGACCAGCTTTTCAGCCAAGAACAAAGTCGAGTAAACTTAGATTATCTATGCCTGAGGTCCAGGGGAGACACCCTTGAACATGCTGTCCAGCATACTCTCATTCCCCCACCCCACCTAGGCCAGGGAGAGATCAGGCTTCAGCTGAGAAATGTCATGTTCTCTCCCTTCATTCACCCCAAGCCTTTCAGACTGCCAGCTTTGGTCCTGCTCAGAAAGCCATCTTTTTTGGGTTTGTTTTTTGGTCCTTTCCCCTAGCAGGAACTATTGATTTTCTGTCTTAGACTTTTTGGTACTCAAAAGGTGGATATGGAAGAAGGTAAGGTCAGTTGACAGCCGAGGTAGAAAGAAGGAACCTTTCTTTATACTAAATGGCCTACTTTTGTGTGGGGGAAGGCAAGAGATGAGCTGATAGGCTGGAGGCTTTACTGTTTTCTTTTCCTCAGTCCCTCATGATTCATTGATTGGGACCAGATGCCTCTTTGCAGAGTTCTTTTTGAATCTTGAGGGGTTGGGGCTCCTGGGAGGGGAAACTGATGTCTGGTGAAGTGTACTTCACAAACTAGTAATGGCAGGGAAAGAGAAAGAATCTCAGTTCCCCTACTTGGAAGGTTTTTGAACACGCATAGAGCCATTGGTGACAACAGTTTTGTTTATAAGTCACCAGAGTTCAGTATTAACATTATAGCATATCAACTAATTAGACTATTTCATTTCCCAAACTTGAATGTTCACATTCTCTATCCTTGTGTTGGACTTAATCTTAACCCTGATCCAAAATGGAAGACCAAAAAGGAAAATAATAAAATGACTGGTTAGTAGTTTTCCAGTGAGCAATTCTCTTTGTAGGATTATAAAAAGATATCAAAGACTATTTAGTTAGGCTCATTATACAAATGAGAGAACAGGCCCAAGGAGTTGAAGTAATTTACCTGAAGTTACCCAGACCAAATAAATGGTAGAACCAGCATCTGAAGTCACCTCTTCTGACCCCAAATTTACTTTTTACTGTATTGTGCTACACACACACACACACACACACACACACACACACACACACACACATCCTCTTTGAAAGAAAGGCAGAAGAACCAATGGATATAATCTCAATTAGAGATTCGCTTGCATTAGTTAGCAATACCCTTTTCCAAAGTTCATGTACTTCCCCTTCCCTTTTTAAGGAGTTATCAACCATTTATATCTAGTCAGAACTGGTTCAGACATCTCCATTCTCCTAACATCTAGTTGATAATGGGCATAGGTTTGAGTGGAACTAGAGGATAATTTGGAAACTAGCATTGCCAGAGAGGATAGACTTGATTGGAACATACCATTTTGAGGATTTGGGTTGGGAGACTGTATTCAAAGAAAGAAAAGCAAAAGAAGGATATTTGAAGGTTGTTAAAAATTTAGACATCCCTCACCCCTTTCCCTCCCCACCACTGTCACTTTTGTAGCACTGGAATGGCAATAGGGGAGTGGAGATTTTAAGGGAATTCACTATCTGATTAAAGTATAGTTATATTGGTACAATTGGTAATTTGATGGCAAAGTAGGGACAACTGTAACCACAGAACATGTATGCCTGAAGAATATACCATCTCAACCTATTGAATGGAAGCGCCAAGAACATCTTAATGCATTACCTCTGTTTTTCAGTTCAAATAAATGTAAGGATTTCCTGCTTCATTTCTACCTTTCCAAGGTCTTATGCATCCTTTATAGACGAGCTCATCTTACCCATTCTGTCAAGCCTTTTCTGACTTGCCTGGAAAATGAATTAGTTGTAAATAATTCATTTCTGAGGTTCTGCTCAGCCATCACATTCTGCATCACATTCTTTATATGAATCATGTATGAATTTTTAGACTCTAGTCAACTTTGAGTTCTCTTTAGAGGCAGCTGGTGGCAGAGTGGGTAGAGCACTGGCCTTAGTGTCAGGAATACTTGAATTCAAATGCACGCTCAGACACTCACTGTCTGTTTAACCTTGGGTAAGTCCCTTAAATTCTGTTTGCCTCCATTTCCTCAATGGTAAAATGAGGACATGTGTCAAATAAGGTAAAATGCACCCACCTTGAAGGGTTGTTGTAAGGATCAAATGAGGTAATATTTGTTAAAAAGCATTTAGCACAGTACTTAACACATAGTAGGCGTTATATAAATGCTTATTTTCTTCTCATAACTTCTCTATCTGGATTTGGTGTATGCACTACTTCCCTTCCCATTCAATTGTTTGTATGCTTTCTTGTTTCCTCATTAGTTCATGTGTATATATATCTTACCTGCTTGGCTGTGCTGCGGACTCCTGAAGGAGCTTAAATCTTCCATCACAAATTTCATAGCACTTCATGCTATGTGGTTTGTATATATTTGATTGATTAATAAGCTTATTAGCTCAGGCTTTGATTATTGGGCATTAGCAAGATAGAGCCAGTGAAAGTATTCAGGATTCATAAATATTTGAATGGCACATTTAGCTTTTCCCAGGAGAGTATATATTAAAACTCATGTGTTAACACCTGCGATCAATGCTTAATTGAGACTTAAATAAGTTGACGTTAATTTTGGAATGAGAGTGGAAACTAGGATAATTTATGTTCTTCTAATTCTCATTGTTCATCCTTTGTTTAGGTCCTTAGCAGTAAGAAATGTTTAGAGATGCAAATTTTAATGAGATGACCACTACATAATTTTGGTTGAAAGGTCACTGGAAAGGGCTCTCTGCCCCCAAAGGCAGGCTGGACAGTGCATATTCTCTAGGGAGCTGCTATTCTAGAAACTGTTTTGTAGAACGTGGACTTATCAGGAAGACACTGTGTAGAAGGCACTTGCTAGGTGCTAGGGCTAAATATATGTGTGTGTGTGTGTGTGCGTGCATGTATGCATATATAATATATGTATATATGCATACACATATATGCATATATGTATATGCATACATATGTGTGTATACATATGTGCATGTATATATACACATATATGTAATCCCTGCCTTCAAGAAGGATACAGCACATAAATACTACAGCCCATCAATGAGCATTTTTATTAGGTGGTGGGAACACAGCCAAAACTGAAATATTCCCTGTCCTCAAGGAGATTTTATTCTGTCTGAGGAAACAGCATGCATGATAGATAGTAATTTGAAAAGAGGAAGAGACCAGTAATGACTGAAGGAAAAAGGGAAGACTTCCTGTAGGAAGGCTTTAAGCCAGGCTTTAGTTCATGTTCTCCTGGTCTCTGGTCCTTAGCTATGATTATCAGTGTCATAAATTTCAAAAGTCTTTCTAGAGAGGGTAGTCAACAGATATATGGTCAGGCAACTGGTAGGTCCTTGGCGAAAGGGCAATGCAGGGGAAGATGGGAAGGCCAAGAACAAATGATGAGATGCTTGCCTCACTGAGAGCTTGACAAGTATTTATTAAGCATGTCCAGATATTGTGCTAGACACTCCTGATACAAATTCAGTCAATGACACACTTCTTGCTCTCAAGGATCTTACCATCGATTGGTAGAGACAAACTGTACACATATAAGTGTAGTCCTTCTTGACTCCAGAGCAGAAGTGTCAAACTCAAAAAGAAATTGTATATAAGAAGCCCTGTAGGTCACATGTCAACTTAGAAAACCACTTAATAACATGACATTCTGTTGTATTTTCATTGATTGTGTTAAACATTTCCCACTTACTTTAATCTGGTTTGGGCCGCTCCGGGGATGGTAGCAGGCTGTATGTTTGGCAGTTCTGCTCTAGGGGTCTTTATTCCAGCCTCCAATCTCACAGATGAGTTGGACCTCTGGATGGCAAAGCTGGCTGTATCTACTGTATCTACTCCTCAGGGTTGGGAGGAAAGTCTAAGAATCAGGGATCATTTTTTAATGTCAGTAGCTTGAGCTCACATTCCAGTGTTCTGTCCAATATGAGTCACCAGTTGTGGTATTTATTTGTGTTAGTAATATGATACCTCAATAGCATTTTACTAACTAACGTCAATTAACTTTTACAACGGGATATTTCGTAAGAAGACATAAAAAGAACAAAACACACGCACACACACACACACACACACATCACCACCCCTCCCGATTCAAAGCAGGGCATTGTCTCTCCCCTAAAGTATTTCCCTACCAAAGTTACTTCCAGATGCAGTATAACTGATGTAGTCTTGCCACAGAGCTCTTGTAGAACGCTCCACAGGACGATACTGGCATGCTAGGCTTGACTGACAACAAACTGGTACAGATTCCTGCCTCTAACCATTTGGATTCTCCGATCTTTCAAATCTCACAGCGTTATTTTATCTCAAATACTCCTTCAATCAAGTACAGAAAATAATAACCTCACTAGCTGTGTGACCCTGGGCAAGTCACTTAACCATTTGCTTGTTTCCTCATTTGTAAAATGGGCTGGAGAAGGAAATGGCAAACCACTTCATTATATCTGCCAAGAAAAACTCCAAATAGGATCCCAAAGAGTTGGACACAACTGAACAATGAACACAAAAGCAAGTGAAATACTCTTCTTTGGTACATAGTAGACAGAAAACAGATACGAAATATCTGTGCATGCGCTGATGTCCTCATTCAGAATTTCGTGAGACAGAAAATGCCATGTTTGTTCAGAAAGTCAGGACTCTTCTTGGCTAGTCACTCATTACATAAGTTTTTATAGAATGAGTACATAAATACAAGGTAGTGAGGGAGTTGGAAAGGGATCAACCGGACTTTTCATAAAAGGTGATGCTTGAGCTGAGTTTTGAAGAAAGTGAGGAATTCTATGACAAAGAGGAGCAGAAGAGAGAGAATCTGAGGTGCCAAGCAAGGAGAGGGAAGGGAGGGGGAAAGTGGGTATCTAAATTCTCTGCTATTTCTGATGGCTGTCCATGAGTAAAACGATGTTTGAATGAATATTAACGACAAAACTCATAACCATGTTGACAGCCCCAGCTATGTTTTCATAGAACGTCAGACTAACCCCTCTGAAGTGGACTCAATACTATATTTATTATTCGAGGTTCCCCCTAATAAAGGTAGCTTTGTTTCCTTCCTCTTTCATTTACATCTCCAGCACGCAAAAGACTCCCAAATGCAGATCGTTTTTAGTCATCATTCAAGACATTTTGTTGTCAATTTAGCACAATAAATTATATGGGTCCGGTTTTGGTTGGTTGCATTGGCTTTTTTCCTGCTAATCTAATTACCAAGGTAAGGAACTCCTGAAACAGAGAGCTGCCTGCTTAGAAAGGCCTTCCTCCACCTGGTGGATTGTTCAGCCAATCTTTTTAAATGTCCATGGTCTTAAAGGGGAGGGTGGGACTTTCAAAAAAAAAGGTTTGTTTGCAGAGCAATGGGAAAGAATTTAGTGGTTGTCAACATGTGTTTAGTATAAGGACTCCGTCTAAAATGTAGGTTCAGTTTGTCTGAATTTCAGGTCAGACTAGCACTGCAAAACCTGTGCAGCTTTGGCTGTGGGGTTTTGTGTGTGTATGCGTTGTTTTTTTTTTTTTAAGAGTTCATAAGAGTGGGGTGGGGGGCGGTGTGGTGGAGTCTTCAGGGGATAATGTCCTTTAAAGAGGAGACACTTTGAGGGTGTTGTTTCTAGGGACTCTCCCTGACTCATGCTGAAAGGCCAGCTTTGAATGAGCTGCTTGGGCTAGACCATATTTTGAACTGTGTTTCTAGTCCTGGATTCTGACAAACAAAATAAAATACCTTGTCGAATAGGGCCCATTGAGCAGGGATGATGGGTTAAGAGTGGGGGTATGAGGTGGCAGCGTGGGTGTTTGTTTATCAAGGAGAAGTTGTCAGTGGTTTCTGAAAGGAACAACGCCAGAGCCTGATGGCTGGGGTAGCATTGATGTGAGGTAACGGGGTAATCGGATTGAAAGGGAGCCATGGTATTTATGTCAGTTCTCATTTCGTCAAATGAATAATATGAGGTTGCTACCTAGCTGAAGCGTTGGCCAGGGGTTTCACTTAGAAAGCATCCGGGCCTCATTGGATTCAAATATAAATTAATTCGCACTGGAGCATTGGCTGATTAATCTATTTGCATAATAGTAGAAAAACTGCAGAGTGGTACTTTTTTTCCCCCTTCCAGGGATTTGGACAAAAAAAGCTTTAAATTCATTTGCAAAAAGAGTGTGTGAGAAGTCAGAGGAGCAAAAGCATCTCCTTGGCACTCCAGAAACTGTTTTCTGGGCAGAGATGTTGCTAGCTAGCATCAGGGACAGAATCTGTTCACATAAATAGTTTAAGCTCTTCATAGGAGAAAAAAAGAGCTACTTTTTTTGCTGCTTTTTGACCTTTGGCTCCTTTCGCTTCAGGTGTCTGGCTGTGTCTGGTTCAGTGAGATGCTGAGCATTTAAAGTGAATGAAATATCAACCTGATGCCAGTTCAGTGGAAGGACATTTCCAGCAATTTTAGAAAATACGTGGACTTCTTTGAGGTATCAGCTGATTTACAGGGTTTATTTTGAAGAATACTTTACCATTTATACAAAATTTAGGCTCAATTTCAAGTTCACAAAATTATTGCAGCTCATTCCATTTGTAAAGTTATTTTAGGATTTGACTACAGTTTAAGCCCCTATCAAAAGTGAATAAACTTGCATCTGTCTAGAGATAATTTGCCAGGTTAAAGGGATAGGATGAATCTCGTAAGGTAAAATTTAGTTGAAAGAAATGGAGCCCAGAGGTACACTTGAGTTCAGTAATATCAGCTACATTTGATAATGGTTAAGATCTGTTTACACTAGACATTAAGATATATGCAGAAGAAATGTATGATAAAGTTGTGACTGTCCAGAAAGAATTTGCTACACTAAATGCAGGGCTGAATCTTCCTGGATTCACTTGTGTCCAAATCTCAGTTGAAATCCTACCTTCCCCAAGTAGCCTTTTCTAGGCTGCCTTAATGCTATGGCTTTTCTCCCAATTTATTCTGTATATACTTCTGTACATAGTTGTTTGCATGTCTCTTCCCAGTAGATTGTGAGTTCCTTGAGGGTAGAGGCTTTCACCTTATCCATCCCACAGCAAAGGTCCTATTTCTTCTCTGAGCCTCATTTTTCTCCCACTATATTTTTTAAAAACTCTCCTTTGTTGTCGTTGACTTCCCTTATCAGGTCATTCTGAGCTTTAGCACTTTTGACAACTGTGCTTCTAAGATCATGCCATGTCCTTATATTCATGCTTTGTTAGCTATTCTTGCTTCCATCATTTGTACATTCCTTTTAAAAATCCAATTTGATTAGTGAATTCCTTGTGTTTTCACCTTGGTTTCTTAACCAAAATTCTATTTTCCCTTCTCATTGGACTATTTTTTCTTTGTGTCTTTAAAATTTATTCTTAAGCATTTCTTATTCTTTCTGTGTTCACTTTCCCAGAGAATTTTAGTCTCTTCTGGTGAAGGGAGTACCTTGAATTCCACAAGCCAAAGAAATAAGAGATCTTTCATTATTCACAGAGGTCTCTCCCAAGGTTAAAAGACTTGTCTGAAGTCAGTCAGTTACTCAGCAACCACACCTACTGTTGCCAAGCTCTGTGCTAAGCATTTGGGATACAAATATTCCAGGTTACAAAGCAAAGTTTGTAATAAGATCATGGATTAGAACCCAGGTACTTGTCCCCACCTGACAGGTAAATATTTTAGATGATTTCTTCATCTCACGCAACATTTTTTTTCCATTATGTGAAACCCCTGGACCAAGGATGGGGAACCTATGGCCTCAAGGTTACACGTGGTCTTCTAGGTCCTCAGGTGTGGCCTTTTGACTGAGTCCAAGTTTTACAAAACAGATCCTTTTATTAAGGGAATTTATTCTGTGAAGTTTGGATTTGGTCAAAGGGCTGGCACTTGAGGACTTAAGAGGGCTACATATGGCCTCAAGGCTGCAAGATCCCCAACCACCTAGCCTGGTTTGCAGCAAAAGATCAAGAGAAACAAATGGGCTAACTTCCAATTCAGTTCATTATCCATTTGTTAACCATTGTCCATGTTCTAGGAAGAGGCAGCATGGGTAGAGGGTGGGGGTGAGATAAAGAGCTGACTTCCAAGTAGCCAAGACCTGAACTTTTTTTGTCCCTTAAACATACTGGCTCTGTGACCTTGGATAAGTCATTTAACTTCTTAGTGTCCCAGTCACCTCTCTAGGACCACAATTTACAGGTAATGTGCCCATGATCTTCATTAATAGAAGAATTTCTTTACCAGAAACTGCCCATATTAATGATGAAATCCCTGGCCCAAGCCTATATCCCTGTGTCCTAAGCCCTGGTGATGTAATGGTGTAAATCCAACATTCTCTGTCCCCCAGAAATTAATATTCCCATGGTGGCATCAGCTTCCATTGACTCTTAACTAGAGAAAATGATGTGATCTTCTAGCTTTTCATGTAGAATGAAAGCTTCTCCAGGGCAATCCTTGTTCTAGTTTTTGCATTTGATTTTGTTGTTTTCCCCCTTGATCCTAGTACAGAGTTCTAGGAAGGTTAGCAGGCCTCTTTTCTAATAGACAATGAATGTTTGTTGAGATTATTTGGATTAAATTGAATTTTTCAAGCCCCTCAAGAAGCCTGACTTCCACAACCTAAAAAACTGAAAAAGAATCCTCTTGGGGATAAACCCTTCCAGATGGGTATAGCTGCTATCAGTAAGGACACTCACCTGTCTCCTAAGCTTAGCCAGGATGGTTCCTTTCATACACGCCATAACGGAGCTCAGTGGAAGATAATAGTGATTGATGCCTGCTGTGATTTTTAAGGTGTTGAAGGTTTTCTGTTCTACAGTTTTTGTACCCTAAAAAGTCTGGGAGCAGCCTCTGTTCTTCTGTGGGGTGCACCTGGTTCCCATCAGGGTTTTAATAGTCCAGATTAAAAACTTACTTGAAATCGTTTCCTTTGGGTTCATTTCATTCTGTACTCAACTAGAGGACTCTGAGTCCTGGCTGCTCTATGATTCCAAAGGAAATGGTCTTCTGCACCGAGCTATAGAAAACCGAGCAGCAGAAGTAAAGAACCCCTGTGTCCACAATGGGATATGCTCAGAATTGCCAACAATATTTATGTTAGCATTGTGCCCTCAGATACACTTGGGTGGCAGTGAATTGTCAGTTACTATGACAAAGTTCCTGGAGAAATCAATCTGCCAAGAATGAATAGCTCTCAATGGGCTTGAACATTCTCCCGCTAAGGAATCAACAAAGCTGATAGAAGTTGTGCATGATATCGATATGACCTTCATCAGAGAGTATATAAATTAGCTGAAACCAGTAGGCAATGGGGTCTGATCCCAAGGTTGGGGCATTTCCCAATATTTCAATGGAAATGACCTGGAAAGACAGGAAAACCCTATGTATGCTAATTGTAATGCTCTTACATTCAAATTAGGCCTTCTACCCAGAGAGACATTTTCCAAAATGCTTATCTGCGTAGTAAGATTCTGAAAGGAGAGAAGCATATTATTCCCAATCAACAAGTATTTAGTAAGTGCCTACCTACTATATGCCAGGCACTGTGTCAGGTAATGGGGACATGATACAAAGCAGAAAGCTCCTACGGAGCTTATATTATAATAGGAAGACAAGAAGTACATATAAAACATATACAGAATAAAGATGAGAAATAAGATGAGAAAACAAGGACATACAAGGTAGTTTGTCAGGGAAAGCACTAGCAGAGGCTGAGGGATAAGGAAAGGCTTCATGTAGAAGATTGTGTTTGATCTGAATCTCAGATCTCAAAAGCGAAGAGAGAGGGACTTTTTGAGGTGGAGTAGGAGGGAGTGCATTCCAGGCATGTGGTATGACCAGTGCAAAATGATATGCCAAGTGATGGAGGTGGGAGATGGAGTGTTTTAACTATGTGAGGAACAAAGAAAAGTTTATTTGGGCTAGATAAAATGCTAGGAGCAGGAGTAATGTCTACTGAGACTGGAAAAATAGATTGGAGCCAAGTTGTTCAGGGCTTCAATTTATATTTTATCCTGGAGTCAAGAGGAAGTCAATGGAGTTGGTTGAATCACTTAGTCAGAATTGCACTTAAAGAAAATGCCCCCAGAGCTACTGAGTTCACCTGGTCGTTAGTCTTTTCCTCAACTAAGCAGTATTTGTTTGATGCCAGGGAGAACATGAAATACAAGACAAAAATGAAGAAGGCTGGTATGTTTTATTTTTAAAGTGTGCAGTTAGTGTTGCATAATGAATAGAAAGCTGTCTTGGAAATCTGAAAGACCAGGGTTCAAATTTAGCCTCTGACACACGCTGGCTCTATGATCCTAGACATGTCACTGAAAGTTTCCATGCCCAGGAAACTTTCTAAGAGTAGACATTGCCAGACATTGCTTCTATGCATTAATAGAGAGATTTCCCTTTCTGGAGTTCTCTGCCAATGAAATCACAAGTCAGTGACTTCTCTTCCAATCCTCCCCCAAGAAAAAATGACAAAAGCCACTCTAGGTGATGGAGTTTTCTTACAGTCATCTTTAATCCAAAAAAACCTCTTCAAATAATGGCGTCCTTTTGGAAATTTGGTTTGCTGAACATATTAATAATTAGTATTGTCCCACAGTGGAATAGTATGCTCCTAGAAGTAATAATAAACTGCTTCACCGTATATATTTTATATACCATACGTTAGTTCATTGGAGCCTCATAATACTGTGGAAGTAGGTGTGATATCCATTTTTCAGATGAGGAAACCAAGGCTCGAAGACATTAAGCTACTTTTCATTGGTGACACCACTTCTAAGTGTCAGAATCAGGATAGAAACTCACTGGTCTAAACAACACTATTGTGGCGATCAACTGTGAGAGGCTTAGCTACTCTAATCAAGACAGTTTCAAAAGATCCATGATAAAAAAAAAAAAATCAGTCCACCTCTAGAGAGAATTAATGAACCCTGAATGCAGATTGAAGCATTTTTTTTTTTTTACTTTCTCTCTTTTTCTTTTTTTCTGTGTTTTCTCTTGTAGCATGGCTAATATGGAAATATGTTTTTTCATGACATCACATGTATAATTGATATCAAATTGCTTGCCTTCTCAAGGAGGGAAGGGAATGTGGAACTCAAAATGTTTTTAAAATGAATGGTAAAATTTTTTTTACATGTAATTGGGAAATATGCAGCAAAATACTATGAGTAAAAATATGTTTTAAAAAACAAACGAAAGAAACTCATAGAATTAGATGCCAGAACTTATTGACTCCAAGTCTCGCTCACTCTGTCCACTACTTCCTGCCATCTCAGGTTGTAAATTGTCCATTCCCAGAAGTCATCCAGTGGAGATGTTGGATGTCTTTGTCACAGACATGGTCGGGGACTTCCTGCTTCTGGTGGGAGTTAGCTTATGTGATGGTCACAGAGGTTCTTCCAGTTCTCAGATTTTGTGATTTTGACAAATAGATCAAATATTACATCAGTTATAAATTTCATATTATTTAGACCAAGTGAACCATCTTTTGAAGTTACGCTGTAGAGGGGTTTGTCTCAGAGAGGAAGCTCAGGAGAGTTAAACAGAAGCTGCCTTTGACAAGGGTATTCGGTTTCATTTCTCTGTATCATTACTTTGCAAGGGGATTTAGACTGAAATACTTAAGTCCAGACTTCAGGGTAATCCTATATCTCCCCTCCCCCAGCTTTCATATTTTGGCTCGCTACTAAGGGTCTAGAGAACACAATACAAGAGGGAGAGGGAATGAATACCTATAGGGATATTAAGGTGGGGATAATTTACTTAATCCACTGTTTAGAAGACTCTGCTTCCTTTTCCACTCTCTTTACTTTCTCCTTTCTACTTCCCTGTAGGAATGCTGAGATGTAACATTAAATAGGTTTAAAGATCTCCACTGCTGGGGAAAACTAGAAATAGAAGTGTCCCAGGCCAGAAGGTAACTGTGAGGAGGGAAAAGGGAACTTGTGTTAAAAGAGGGAGTTTGGGGCTGGGTGTGCATAATCCTGAAGGCTTCCTGGGTAACTTGTCCTAGACTTTGGGAATAACCCAGTGGGAATCCCGGAACAGTTTTAGCTCCTTAATCTCTGTGTGAATTTTTCTTTGTGTATAGTTAGGATTTTTAGGAGCTGAATTTACTATGCAAAGAAATTATCTTATAGATTCAAATTTCTAGCTTAAACTTAAAATGCTACAAAGTGTACATTTTAATTTCTTATTTTTTCATAATACATGCTTCTGTTTTCAAGATGAAATTTATCACTTTGTGGATGTGATTTTTCACCTACAATTTGTAATATTGCCAAAGTCAAGTCAATAAAGTTGGAGAAAGGAAAAAAGGAAGGAAGGAAGGAAGGAAAGAAGGAAGGAAGGAAGGAAGGAAGGAAGGAAGGAAGGAAGGAAGGAAGGAGGGAAGGAGGGAAGGAGTGTTTACTATGTGCCAGAATGGGTTTCTTAGCTAGGTGGCACACCAAGAGTGCCAGGTCTGGAGCCAGGAAGACTCATCTTCCTGAGCTCAAATCTGGTCTCAGACACTTACTACCTGTGTGACTTTGGGCAAGTTGTTACCCCAGTTTGCTTCAGTTTCCTCATCTGTAAAATGAGTTGGAGCAGGAAATGGCAAACCATCCCAGTATCTCTGCCAAAAATTTGGGGTCTTGAAGAGTCAGACATGACTGAAATGACTAAGCAATAATAACCTGTACCAGGATACTCTTTTGTAAGCACTTTCCAAATATGATATTTGAACCTTACAACAATCCTGGTAGGTAGGAGGTGTTATTACCCCCATTTTACAGCTGAAGAATTGAGGCAAAGAGAGGTTGATTAGACTTGCCCAGGGTCCCATGGCTAGGAAGTATCTGAGACGGTGCTTGCCTTTGTTCTTCCTGACGGAGCACAGTAGTCTACTTACTGCACCGCCTAGCTGCTTTTAGGCAGGTTTCAGCCATCATACAGACACATAGTTTCCTTAACTTTAGCATGGGTACCATGGCCGAGTTACAGAGGTAGATAGAGTCAGCCTTGAAGCCATATTATATATTGTGTGGAGGCACTGTTGGTGTTTACAAATATTACTAACTAGTTACAGAAAGTGACCCAGCATTGAGGAAAGGACATGATCAACACTTTCATGGTTATATTAATTTTGCTTTCTCTATCGACTTTTTCAGGTTCTCTACATTTTTTTTTCTCTATGAGTTTATGTGTGTATGCATACACATACATATATATCTATATATATACACATATACATATATACATATATATGTGTTAGGTTAGTCTAATGAATAAAGTGCTGGACTTGGAACTAGGAAGACCCAGCCAGCTGTTCAAAAGTTCTGACACTTTCATTAGCTTTGTGACTCTGAAGAGTTCCATAGGATTTATTCATTAAATCACAGATTATTCAAGTGTGGTCAGAACTTGAAGGAGTTCCCATGCCTGGAGTTCTGCACAATAAAGAAATCATGAATCCTTCCCAGTATCAAGTGTTAAGGCTTACAAAGAGAGACCATGGGGAAGTCACTTAACCTCTCAGTTCTCTAGATAAGAGAGAAGGCATCAACCTATTTGTCAAGGGAACTTCCTTACCAGTGAGGTACTTAAACAAATGCAATCACCATTCTAAGATCATACAACCAGCATATGTCAGAAGGACTCGAACCCACATCATCTTATCTGTATCCACTATGATACATTGTCTCCTAATATTTGAAAGTGGAAAGTCACAAAAGTGTCATAGGTACCTTTGAACAGCAAAGGTTCCAATTCCAAGTACAAGACCTGATTCCAAGTCCAGTACTCTATCTGTAAGACAAACTGGCTGCATACATATGTATACATATATACACACATGCATATATATATATATATATATAAGTGAGTTATTATAAAATTTTCTTATGAGTCCATGGTCAAATTAATTCATCTCTTGGAATTCCCTCTTAATGAAGTTTAGGCATAAGATCTTAGATTCAGAGCTAGGAGCTTGTCCCAGGCTATCACCTAATTTGCATGAAAAAATGAGGCCCACAGGTTAATGATTTACCTGAGGTTGAGGCAGGATGTGAACACAGGTCTTCCACCAAAGTCAGTTATAATTTCACACCAACTAGGGCAGCTGGGGGTGGGGAGGCAGCTGGGGGTGGGGAGGCAGTGGATAAAGCCCTGGAGTTAGGAAGACTCATCTTCCTAAGTTTAAATCTGATCTCAGACACTTACTACCTGTGTGACTCTGGGGAAGTCATTTAACCCTATTTGCCTCAGTTTCCTCATCTGTCAAATGAGTTGGAGAAGGAAATGACAAACCCCAGTCTCTTGGCAAAAAACAAAATACTCAAATGAGGCCCCAAAAGGTCAAATACAACTGAACACCAGCTTGAGAGTGCAGTGCTAGACCTGGAGCCAGGATTTGAGTTCGTCTTGCCTTTAATACTTACTAGCTGTGTGACCCTGGGCAAATCATTAAACCTCTGTCACAGTTTCTTCATCTGTAAAATGGGGTTATAACATTGCCTACCTCTCAGGATTGTTATGAAGATAAAATTAACTATGTGTCATAGAAATACTATTATTTTTATTACCATGTTATGGGTTGTATACCCACCTACCACAAGGAGAGATGAATTGAATCTGATTGTACTAGCAAATTTATTTCCAGGCATAAACAAGAAAGGATTCAGGGCTGCATATTTCTCCTTGCCCCTTTTTTCCACTATATTTTTTTCCTTATACTTGTTTTGCTCAGGGCTTGAACTCTCGCCCTTCAGGTTGACTTCAACTTTTCCATCAGACACTTTTTTCTGCCTTGTCTGTCCCTTAACTTCTCAAAGCATTAGCTTTGGTGAAATGAAATAATTATTCCTTTTTTTTGGATGATTCATACAACTTTTCCCAATGTCTCAGTGACATTTGATCTTTCCTTTTCTCATTTCTTCTTCACCAAGAGGTGATGTAGAAATAACCCTCTTTCATTGTGCTCAACATGGATTGATATGAATGGGTTCCAAATGAAACTCCTGAGGCCATGGGCAAACTTAAAAGGACCCCACTCTATCCTGTGGTGATGTTTATAATTGTCCAGGGTAGCAGAGACCCTGCACGAGAGGCCTGAGAAGAAAGTCAGATATTTATGGGTGAAATAAAGTGAGAAAGGGGCAGTCTATAGGGGCTGAGTCCTGAAACTCTGCTAAGAAAGGAGCCATGGTAAAGATATGGTAGAGAAAAGGATCTGACTTCTTTCTGAACCTTTATACCACCCCTTAATCCTTATAACAGGTTTGCTTTCTTGTTCAAATTCACTAAAGATCCTAAACAGCTGGGTAAAATCTGGAATAATATAGGGTTACTGTTAACATGTTTAAATGGAGATCAAAATCTTAATCTTCTTTTAGCTTTTTCTGTTTGTTTACTTCAAAGGGTTTCAGGGAGCAGGGGTGTGAATTATTCTGCCGAGTGCTTGGTAGATTTTAGGTATTATATCAGCCAGGATGCCTGCTGACTTTTGTTGAGGGTGAAAAGCCTCTGAAGTCCCTTGATTTCCAGATTAGGTAAGTCCAAAAGTAGTGAAAAATATTAAGCACTGGTTTTGTGAAGGCCTAATTAGAGTAGGTAGGTGATTAGCACAAGATGTGATTGGTGCAAGGTGTAGTTCTGTAGGAGTGTATTTTTAACTGAGGGATGAGAGAAATGGTGTTATCTAGGCTAAAAGAAAAGACACCCGTAAGTCTCCCCTTCCTTCCCAAATTGACTATCATGTTGCCAAGAATTTCCTAGGAGAAACTATACGAAAAGACATTAAAAATAAAAATGTGAATTCGGTCACATAAATAGTGGGTAATAAACATAGTATTTATTTTCACATTTGCCCTCACTGATGTTTACAAAGCAAGTTAAAAGGCTTATTCTTCATTTTGTTTGTTTTGTTTTGTTTTGTTTTCATTTTATTTCTTTGCAGAAATCCTTATCTTGACAACTGCTTTTTTTCCCCAAAAGTAATGATGCTAAATTAAATAATACTATGTGTGTACACACACACAAACACACACACATATGTATCTTGAGATCACAGATTTTTGGAGTATGGATCTACCTTACCCTGTCCTTTCTTTAAATCTGGTACATTTGAGTAAGCACAATTTATTTCTTCTCAGCTAACATGTATGGATTGGGAACCCCCCAAAAATCCCAAGTACTTCTATTTTTTCTGAGTATGGCATTATATTTTTTATAGCAAAAGTTACCTCTATTTGTAATGCACTTTTTGTACTATTTGTAATGTACATTACCATTGTAATGTTCTTAAGATTTTCCTTCTATTGAAGCAACTTATTTCAGTGGAAGTGTGATTTTAAAACTTCCTTTCCTGGTAAATTCCTGAGATAGGTGTGTTGCTGAAGTAGCTTTCCTTTTTAAAAAAAGATTTGAATTATCTCCCCTTGAAGTGATATACATATAGGAGAATCCATGAAGCTCTGAAAATTAAAAAAAAAAAAAAGAAGAAGAAGAAGGGGGTATTTTATTTATATTTCTTACCATTAAAAGACTTCTAACCAAAAGATGCATATCAATGTTCCTTTAAGTGAGAGCTCTCTTGATTCATTTGGAATTTGATTCTAGTTACAGGAAAGTAATTGGTAAATCACTTTTCTGAAACATGTTTTCTGTACAAAGTGAGGAAATAGTGTTTTGTAGCTTAGCTAGTTGATATGAGAGATTTGGCCAGATAATTAAATAAAATTCATTACCTTGCAATAGCCTGAAAATTGAGAAATGTTCATTTGGGGGGTTAGTTTTGAATTATCTTCTTTAATTATCCTCTCTCTTTTATGTACATTGATCCAACCTGTATATTTAGAATGCACTTAGGCTGTGGCTATAGACTGGAAAATTTAGCTCCATTTTTATTATTTTTAATAGCATGTTTTTTACCCACAATTGGAAGGAAGTCAGTGTAAAGGTTGGCAACTTAACACCTTCCAATTTCCCAATATTAAAAAAAAAATCAAACAAATATATTTCTTTTGTCAATTGCCAGTAAAGAGGAAAGAATGTTGCAATCTTAGTTGCTGAAAACACAAACAATAACGTTAGCCACATGTTTAAAATAATGGTGAAGGGCCAGCTGTACTTTGTGGATCTTTGTTACTAGAAAAACAGGCAATGGATTTTTTTTTCTGTTCAGTAGTACCGTTGGGGTCTGTAAGGAACCAGAATGTCTTTAAATTTACTGATCTGACTGTTTTTCTCCTGATGTGATTATCTGCAACTTATTGTTGATAAAAGACACAGAATGCGCCTGAATTTCAAACAAGTGCATTTTACAAAAATTGGTGTGTGGGGAGGATAGGACCTACTCCTGGCGTTGATGAATATAAAGAAATTTTTTTTTCTTAATGGTGAAAAGACTAACGAATGAGATTGAGTAAAACAAAGAAGGGACAGAAAAAAAATGGATGAAAGCAAATGAGTTCATCTTTTTATAGACTTAAGAAGTGACGAAGCAATAGCTCCTTTAGAATCGGCCAGTAGCCACCACTGCACAAATCTTGAGGCAGAAAGACCCTTCACATTCCGTTAGGACCTTTTGAACTCTGTCTGCTCTCCAAAAAAAATCCTTTTGAAAAGATGGTATTCACTGGTCTGTCAGAATTAAGCAAGAGTAAATTAGAAAGGCTCATAAAATCGTGTTATGCTAAGAATTTCTCCTCTGGTTTTAATCTTGATGCTTTGGATTAAGAATAGGTGTTAATTTCAAACACCTCGGCAGCCTACTCAGAGGAAAAAGAAAAGAAGGAACTTGCATTCTCATTAAATAAACATTGTTACATTTTCTCCAGGAAAGATGGAAGGGAGGAGGTTGAAAGGGAGAGGAAACCATAACTGAGGGAGAACTTGGCAGTATGATTTAATTACCAACATAAAAAATGGACAAGTTGTGAAGGCAGACAAAACATTGAGCTGTTTTCCTGGCTTTTTCTCTATGATTCTCTCATTAATTGCTTGGGTCTGTGAAGGGAAGGGTTGCGAGGCCCAGCTTTGGACAAAACTCACCCAAGAGTGAAGAGAGCCCACTGATCACTTAGCCTCTCCAGCTGCTGGGGATGTGAAAGGCTTTCTGCAGACTATGAATGGTCTGTCTCAGCGCATACAATGTAGGTGTTACTGCTGCAGGAAAAAAAAAAAAAAAAACACAACACAATTATCACTTGAAGAGCCACAGCCTGATGCCTTTAGACTACACTGAGGGGCCATTCTTACTCAAAAAATTATAACTCGTTTGTTTCAGTCAAAAAGAGTTTAGCACAAAAAGTGCTTTAGAATAGTCTTTTCATCTTGATGGGTTGCCCCAGCCCTACTTTTATTTTTACAGCATGTTGCAAACCATGGGTCCTAAATCTGATTGTGTGTGTGTGTGTGTGTGTTTGTGTTTCATGGGTGTGCACTTTGAGTAGGATCCAAAGAAGCAACCCCAGTAACCCCAGTCCTGCTCCCATCTAAAAATGAAAGAAGAGGGGGAGGGCTCTTTGGAGAATTGAGGCACACTTAGGGAAAGCTGGGCCCCTGAACAGTGTCCTCTCCTCCAGGGTGTGTTCAGCAGCAGAGGAGAAGGAGTGAGGCGAAGTGTGTTCCCTGGGAGATATTGTTCACTTTTCTTTTCTCTCCCTGGTTGCTGCCTGTGGGCCGAGCAGACCTTCACTCTTATTTTGCACAAAGGGTTTTTAGGTGCCCGGCTTTCTTTGCTATAAAGCCCTAGCTGGGTCAGAGGGAAATCTCTGCTTTTTTTTTTTTCCAGGAGCATAACCACACAAAGGGTTTAAGGGGGAAAATTGTTAAAAGGAAGCCCTTTTCTCTCTAAGCTGAATGCAGTGGGGAGATTAAAACTTTCATTTGAGATTTTGCTGTATTCATAGTAGTGAGGCTCTGAATGGGACTGAGTCAAAGCCCACAGTGGTGGTGTGTGCCCTTTTATTCTCAGACCCATCTTCCGACACAGGTTGTTTTGCACTTGAAAGAGGTGAAAGGGGGGAATGTGGGATTTTGACAGCTGATATTGGCCTCTGAGCTCTTGATGGGGATTTTCTAATTAACCCCACGGTCCCATCAGGTGGCCAAAATGCAATGATTTCTGTCAGAGAGGGCAAAAAGTTGGATATTTATTCCTTTCCCAATCAAACGAATGGAGAGAATTTTTCTCATCTGCTATAAGGAAATTGAGGAGAGAAATGTTTAGGTTTCCGAATGAGGAATGACTCTGAGTGTTCTAGAGAGGATACTGCCATGGAAGTGTGGCCGGAGTGGTAGGAGAATTGATTGCATGGCCAGGGTAAATCATCAGTAGGATTCAGCAGCATCTGAATATTTTGCAAAAGTAATTCTTTCTAGTCCCTTGGCTAGCTAGGTCAATGATACTGTTACCTTTTAAAAGCAATATCGGTTTTTAAAAAATAGCTTGACAGAGGCAGTGTGGATAAGGAATGGATTAGAAAATAGGCCTCTAAGTCATTAAGTCCTAGGTTCAAGTCCTGTTTCTGGCAACTTATTGGGTGTTTGACCCTGGATAAGTCACTTATCCTCTCTCAGTCTCAGTTTTCTCATCTGTAGAATGGGGATAATAATAGCACCCACCACATACAGTTGTTGGGAGGATCAAATGAAATATTATAAGTGCTTTACAAATATTACAATGCTATATAAATGTTAGCTACCATGGTTATGTTATTATTATCTGTGAAACTAGGGGTTTCTGATAGAATGACCTCTAAGATGCCCACCAGTTTTAGAACTCTGATCTGATAATCTCTGTCAGCATTCTATCCTTTATATTCTTTCTGCATATGTTCATTATGCTTCTCTTTGGCATAACTATTTGTCACACCAGCTTTGTTTTAGACATTTCTTTGGTTCCAGACTGGATGGATCTTCCCCCTCTTTAAAGGCAGTGGATAGAGAGAGAGGTAGCCCCTGAGCTAAGAAGACTTGAGTTCAAGCCCTATCACAAACTGGTTCTGTTAATCTGGGCAAGATATTTAGCCCCTCAGTGTTCTAGGCAATTCTCTAAAAATTGTTGAGAAGGTGCTGACTTGTATTAGTATAGAGATTTTACCCCATCTGGAAGTTTTATATACCAGTGAAATTACAGATGCAATTAGTTCCTAATCCCATTTTCATGCATTCCAGTGATCTCTATGTGCATCAAGGATCAGGGGTTCTACACTGTCAGGCAAAGATGAGTTTGAATTATTTAAGTAGGGACCTAAAGATCAAAGGGCAAATTTATTTGTTTGAATGTCCAAATTCTCTAGTTGACTGAGCCACGAAAGATGATATTGAAAAGGGATCAGCATCTGATTCTACATTAATTCCCAATTTTCAACAAAATCAGTTGCATCAACAGAGATATGGGGAGATGTCATTCATGTGGAAAATATTTAAGAGTTTTTATTGATCACAAGCTCCATGCAGAATGAATATAATCTTAGACTACATTTGTAGAAGTAGAGTGTATATATCTATGATCACGATAAGCGCACAGTCTGTATTAGCCTATCATATTCACTGAATCAATGTCTCAGTTTCAGAGTTGGAAGAATTCTCAGAGGCCATTCAGCATACCCAATAAGTTGTCCATCCAACCTTTACTTTAATAATTCCAGTAAGGGGGAAGCCTTCACCTCCTGGAGCTGTCCATTCTCCTAAGTGGAAGTTCTTAATTGTTAGAAAATTTTGCCTTGTATCACACCTAAATTGCCCTCTTTGCAGTTTTTCCCTATTTCTTTTTATTCTGCCCTCCAAGGTCAAGTAGAATAAATACAATCCCAGTTCTATATGTCAATCCTTCACATATTTGAAGACAGTTACTCTTCTAACCCCAAACAAGTTTTCTCCTCTTCCTCTCTTTCACCTGATTTCTCTGTGGGCATGTACTTTAAGACTCTTCTCCTGCCTATCTGCTCTTTGGACACTCCAGTTTATTACAATCCTCCCCAAAATGTTCCCAATACTTAAATCCAGATGTGGGCTAAGGTGGGATTATTACCTCCCAACTGCTAGACACAATACCTTTTGTAATGTAGCCTGATTGCATTAGCTTTCTTGCCTGTTCCAGCCTGTGGTTGATTCATTTAAAGCTTGCAGTTCTCTGATATCCTTAGATCTCCCAGAAGACCTGCACTGGCCTCCTCCCTCCCATTTTGTCCTTGTGAAGTTGATTTGAACCTAAGTGTTAAGACTTTGTATTTATTTCTCTTAGGTTTTGTATTATCTAATTCATCTTAATCTTCTAACCCATCAAGATCTTTTAAAATTTTAACTCTGTAATCCAGTATATTAGTCATCCCTCCCAGCTTTGTTCTGTTGATATGTAGCCAAACTATGGATATAAGGTCTTAGACAATGTATCACTAAGTGCAAAGTCCTGGATACTGCTTTCCAAGTTCAATCATTAATAATTATACTTTGGCTTGTACCTTTCAACCAGTACTGAAAACACACAATTTAGAAGGGAAATATAAACCAGAGTTTATATAGGAGTAAACTCTTCTGAAATATGCTGAGAAGATGAGGAGGAGCACAGATATATAAATGTTTAATAACCAGCTCTCCGGGGAGGTGGGAAATGCACAGGACACAATTTTAAGTTTAATTTGTGTTTGTAACATTTTTTCCATCAATTTCCTAAGTCTAGACAATCAAAGCAATCTTGATTTGTAGTGTTTGCTGATTTTTGAGGTGAAAATGCTCATAATCTCATTGGTGTGAATTGGCTCCATTGCTGGAGAAATCAAACAGCCATGGAAAAACTAGATATATTTCATTTGGAAAAATGATGACTTGGAGAATTGGGGAGTAAGGCATGATATGTATATGTGTATATATACACACATATATATATATATATGTAAGTATTTAAAAGGATGTATGATTTCATCAGTTTAAATACTACCTTTCCAGTTGTGTAGATTAGAAGTGTTATATCCAGGGCATGAGGAAGCAAAACTTCTGAATGTGACAAATCAGCTCAAAATGTATTAGGAAATTTTAATAACATACATAAAACTACAGTGCAACATAATATTGATTTGTGGTTTTCTAAGGCAATATTGCTATACCAGGCATCTTAGTTTGACGTCATTATTGTAGATTATAACTAGTCTATCTATACTTTCTCATTCTGTGTGATTTTTTTTCCCATGTCCTTCTATTAATCCTCCACAGAGGGTCTACCTAATATGGTGGTGATTTACATTTAGGTGTTTTAACCTTTCATAACTAACAAAGTAAACAATTTGTGCTGCATGAATTAATGATATATGAGTGTGCTGTAAGAACCGACAAACAGAAATCCAGGGGTGTTTGGACAGATTTATTTGAACTGATGCAAAATGAAGTAAGCAGAGTCAGGAAAACAATGAACATAATAATAAAAATGATACAAGTGGAAGGAAGAGCTATAAAACAATTGAAACTGAATATTGTGAAATTACAAAGAAGTAACTTTGCCTCAAAAAGGGAATTAGAAGATTTCTCCCCTTTGTTCCTTTGCATATTTCAAGATCTACAGATCTTCAGATTTTTTTTCTGGTGTGTTCAGTTTTGCTCATTTTTTGACTCATTTTTCTCTTAAAAAAATTATGGGACTATCTGAAAGTCATGATAAAAAAAGAGCCTAGATATCATCTTTCAAGAAATTATCTAGAACCAGAGGGTAAAATAAATATTGAAAGAATCCACAGATCACCTTCTGAAAGAGATCCCAAAAGGAATATTGTAGCCAAATTCCAAAGTTCCTATGTCAAGGAGAAAATATTACAAGCAGCCAGAAAGAAACAATTCAAGTATTATGAAAATACAGTCAGGATAACACAGAATTTAGCAGCTTCTACACTAAGGGATCAGAGCTTGGAATATAATATTCCAAAGGTCAAAGGAGATAGGATTAAAACCAAGAATCACTTTCCCAGTAAAACTGAGTATAATACTTTAGGGGAAAAAAATCGAATTTCAATGAAATAGAGGACTTCCAAGCATTCTTATTGAAAAGACCAGAGCTGAATAGAAAATTTGACTTTCAAATACAAGAATCAAGAGAAACATGAAAAGTTAAACATGAAAGAGAAACCTTCAGGAACTGATTATAATTGAACTGTTTACATTCCTACATGGAAATATGTTATTTGTAACTTATGAGACCTTTTTTAGTATTAGGGTAGTTAGAGGTATGTATATGTACATGGGTGTATGCATGTATATGTATATATACCTACATATATGTACATGCATACATACATATATATACCCACACATATTCACAGAGGTAGAGGGCACAAGGTAAGCTAAATATGAAGGGAGAATACCTAAAAAAATAAAATTTACAATTGAGTGGAATGTACTAGGAGTAAGAGAAAGGGACAAGTAGAATGTAGCACATTATCTCACGTAAAAGAGGGAAGAAAGAGCTTTTACAATGGGGAGAAGAGAGGGGAGATGAAAGAAAGTAAGGGAGCCTTACTCTCATAAGTTTTGGCTTAAGGAGGAATAGTACACACTCAATTGGATATGGAAATCTCTTTTACCCTGTAGGAAGGCAAGAGGGAAGATAATAGAAAGAACAGCAAAATGGGGAAAGGGATAATCAGAAGCAAACACTACAGTGGAAGGACGGGTCAAGGGAGACAACGGAATAAATTGAGGGCAGGATAAGACAGAGGGAAATGTGGTTAGTCTTTTACAACATAACTATTATAGAAATGCTTTGCATTGTTACACATGTATGACCTATATTGAATTGCTTGTTTTCTCAATGAGAGTGGATAGCGAAAGAGGGAAAGTATATGTAACTCAAAGCTTTAATAATGAATGTTAAAAATTGTTTTAGCATGCAACTGGAAATTAAGATATACAGGCAATGGAGCATAGAAATCTATTTTTCCGTACAGGGAAATAGAGGGGAAGGGGGATAGAAAAAAGGTTGGTAATAAAAGGGAGGACAGATTGGAGGAAGGGATGGATGGGGTCTATGCTATCCTGGGGTGGGGGCTGGAGAGAGATGGGGAGAAAATTTTGAATTCAAATTCCTGTGGAAATAAATGTTGAGAACTGAAAAATTAATTAATTTAAAAAAAGAATGAAATAGATTATATATGAACAGATATAAAGGATTTATTATTGATTTGGAAATTATCCTTAATTAATCTTTCTGTGAACAGTCAGACTTTTGACTTGTCAGAGCTAATATTAAAATAAGTATCTATCTACCTATACATGTATCAATAAAAAGAAGAAAAATGAGAAAAATAGTGTTCCAAAAGTCACAATGCAGTTGAAAACTCTTTAAAACATTTAAAAGGTATTGAAAATAAAAAATGGGAAATGGATATCAATAATGTAGTTATATTATCTACAATTATTTTCCCAAAGTTTAACCAATATAAATGAATTGCTGCCAAGTGACTTGGCCAGCTTCACGTAACTGTTGAGTACCGCAAGTCCGGTTTGAACTCAGGTCTTCCTGAGTCTGGGCCCATTGCTCTGTCCACCAGGACACTTGTGAAATACAAGAAAATGACAAGATTTGGAGGAGTTATCATGACTGTTCTCTCCATCAAGAGCAATGGTGTTACCATGTTTGCGTCCTCGATTTGCATATAGAGGAGATCAGAGTAGCACAAACGACAACAGACACACAAAAGCAGCCAGATTGGACCAAGTCTACTTGGAGGACATTGTTTTAGAGGCAACAAGATAATAACATCACTCACAACAATAATTGGCATCATAATTTGCTATTTTTCAGTCATGTCCAACTCTTCATGACCCCATTTGGGGTTTTCTTGTCAGAGATACTGGAGTGGTTTGCCATTTCCTGTTCTAGTGCATTTTACAGATGAGGAAACTGAGGCAAGCAGGGTGAAGAGACTTGCCCAGGGTCACATAACTAGTAAGTGTCTGAGGCCAGATTTGAACTCAGGAAGATGTCTTCCTGACTTCAGGCCTGGCACTCTATCCACTGCACTATTTAGTTGCTAGTAAAAATAGTATTATCTAACATGTATTTAGTTCACCATATGTGTCAAGGACTTTGTTAAGTGCTTTACAGTTACTGTCATTTGATCCTTACAACGGTCCTTGGAAATGGTCTTATTATTATCTACATTTTACAGTTGGAGAAACAAGAGGTAAACAGGCTAAGTGACTTACTTGCCTGGGATCATAAAGCTAACAGGTATCTGAGGCTGGAATTAAACTCAGATCTTCCTGATTCCAGATCCGATGCTCTTTCCACTGTACTGCCTAACTCCTAATTATGAGCAGATTGAACGATCCGTATATAAGGTATCTGAAGAAGATATCGAAAGTGTGGAAAGTATCTCAGACCTTATTAATGCTGAAGAAAAGGCTGATAACTACTGACCTACCTTCCCTTCTGCACAAAAGTCTTTTTGAGGATAATGTGTACATGAATTGTGGGTATCCTTGATATGAGGGTATAGGAGGGAAGAAGCAGATTTTTGTAATCAGTATTTAACTATGGAGCACATCTTTATCATTAATGTCAGGAGAGATATAAAAGAAGGAGATGTATGCTTACCAGTGATATTTGCCACTGTGATGGAGGTGAAGCAGTCAGAATCCATATTAAAAAGAAATTACTTGTCAGTGGTGAGGTCTCCCATATTCTTCTTTTAATGAATAGCAATTTATTAATAATTGCTTCAAGTCCAAGAACATTGTAGAGCCTCATAGAGGAGATCTTTAATCATTTAAGGGAGTTTGGCCTGATCATTGAGTACAGGAACATCCAAGTGGATGAACAGTGTCTTTTCCTAGATTGTAGTATGCACTTGGATGGATAGTCTGCAGAGCTTGTACATCAATATGTATACTTGGGGGACAGATTTTATAGATGGACATTGAGTTAGGCCTGGAGTTGAACAAGGAGATTAGATTGAATTGCCTTCTGGAAATTACAAAGCTTCTTTACTGACCCTAAGCTACCTACCAAGGGAAAGGCCCATCTTCTTAATTTCAGCACTGCCATTGTTGCTGTTTGGTGACAAAATATGATATACCACCATCTCCAGAAAATTAAAGAGGACAAGACAGAAGAGGATGGCAGATATCAATGAGGAATTCAGTAGAAGAACATGAATAAAATATACCATCAAGGAAATATATAACAGGAAGAAAAGATGTCCTGGTCATATGGCAAGGCTAAGGGAGGACATGTAGATAGCCAGGATGCTCCACTGGTACCCTTGAAATGTCAGAATACTATCTGCCACTGTTGGTGGGTGAAATTGAAGATTCTTGATCAGATGGTAAAGATGTCATGGTCTTCCACCATCTGAGTCATCACCAGTTGGACTATCTTTTGTCTTGCTATTGGATTTTGATAACTCTGGAAGAGAGAGTGAGACTGACAGCTTTGCGCAACTCTGCCTCACTTAAAATCAATTTATGGGCAAAGTCAAGATGTCATGTGACTCATTGATTCTCCTCCAAACCAAAGACAAACAACATTACTTATTCAGAAGGGAGAGTCTCTGGATTTCAGCACTCCACACAAACTTAGATGCCACCATATAACGATGATGATGGTGAATTTAATACAGCAAAATCTCTTCCTACACAGCTATCAAGTGACAGGCTTGATCCTCATCGAATATTCAGGTTTCATTTTATGTGGTTTTGTTTTGGTGGACTTGATTTGACTCGTAGAATAAACAATCTATATCATGATGAAATTGTCCAATGTTAGGCAAAAAATCTGAGTTTGTGAATAAGATGTCTTTCCTTTACTTAGAGAATCGTAGCATATTAAATCTGGAATGGACACTAAGAAGATCACCTAGAATGATATTATTTCTGCCATAAGTGTAGAATGGAAAATAAACTGGTGTGGCATTTATAACATATGTACCCCCCCCATTTCTAATTCCTGTAGTTCAGGGTAGTTTTAAAAAAACCCACTGCCCATGGTTTTGTTTTTCTTTTTTATAGTGACAGTTGCAATTTGCAAGATCCAAGACCTATTTCTCACTCTGTGAACCCCCAGAACAATTCTCAGAGCAAAATTGGTGCCTATATCTTTTCATGTTCCTCTAATCAATTGCAATGTGCTTCTTACAGATGTGCAATTACAATGTACTTTCTCCATACAGATTTAGGGAGCTGGGCTTTGTGTTGTTGGGATTGTGTAGACCCAACTAGAACTTAATGATGCTGATAATAGGAAAGAGCAGGCACAAGGTGGCCATATCAGAAGGACATAGTCTCAGGGACTGTCTCAAATGGACTGAGGGGAAGCAGGCATCTGTCATCACTGCTGAGAAGCTGTGGGCTACTTGTGTCCCACCAACATGAGCTGTAAGTGGTAATCATGTTTTCAGTTCTGATCAGCAGGGCACCCTGTAATATTAAGTCAAATCAATCTTACTGACACATCTTGTTTCAGCTGCTGCTGTGACAAATTGTTTTTCTGTTGAAGTTCAGGTCAAAAATCAGTGGATTGGTGATGGTGGCATTGGGAAGAAGGAAAGGCTACTATTGTCCTTTTTTTCCCAAATAGTTGTGAGTTTGAGAAGGCACAATAGCAGATTGGAAGGCTCATATAAGATGTTGGTTTCTATCTTATTGGTAATAAGTATTGTGGACATTATTTTTATAAGGACCAGAGTAGCATTTATTTATTTAGAAATGATTTATACCGGGTTAATATAGGAAAGAAAATCCCTTCTTTGCCCCCTGATGTCTCTGAAACATTTCCATTTGCCTTTGGAAAATGATTCTGTATCTTTCCCTCCACCCAAAAAAAGCCTCAGCAACATAGAAAGTATTGAACCAATTCTCTTTACTCATGTTTAACAATGAAATGCTGGGCACAGATGGTCTTATGCACATGTGTACTCTGGACTTTCTGATGACTAATGTTTAGTTTCTGATATACAGTTTCATCTCTCTAAAGGCTGAGAGATTGTCAGTTAAGAGGATATGGTGATAATAAATTGTCTCATTGGGATTAGGCATCTAGCTGGTTCTTTATTCTTAATCTGTCACATTTGTGTTCTAGTTTACGACACAGTGATGATGGTCAACTCACCTCAGCAATTGGAGTCAAGCTATTAGAGATGGGAGAATCTAACTGGATTTCACAATGAATAAATATATCAGGGTTGGGTTGTTGTTTTTTGTTTTTTGAGATATTAAATGCCTTGTCTGTGGTCACACAATTAATAGGTGTCTGTGGTAGGATCCACACCCAGTTCTTCCTGAGTTATATTACCCTATGACACTTCTCTGTCTTTTGATATCCCATGTGTATAGTTACGTGACATCTTCCTTTACTTCTGTCATGAGCCTGCTTTTTGCACTTGTGTAGCAGGAAGAGCATCTCACTTGGAGTCAGAGGAGCTATGTTCAAGTCTTTCCTGTGTGACGTTCGCCGAGTCACTTAACCCTTCGGAGTGTCATGTTCCTCATCTGTAAAATGAATGGTTGCACTAGATGAACTCTAAAGTCTCAACTCTGCATCGTTAATCTTATCCTTCATTTTAGACAGCAGTCAAACTGTCCTGGGGAGATTTCAGATAGAGAAGTGAATCAATCCTCACTATCTTCTTTCTTTCCTCTTGAGGAAAGGTGCATGCCATGCTCCTCCCATTTTCCTCCTTTCATTCATTACAGGTCAGTTTCTTCCACCTTCACCAGTTTCTTTCTCATATACACATTCTATTTCATTCTACTCCTTCTTCATTTGTCATCTAATTCTTGCTTTGTTATTCAGTTGTTTCAGTTGTGTCCATCTCTTCCTACCCTATTTGGAGTTTTCTTGGCAAAGATACTGGAGTGGTTTGCCATTTCCTTCTACAACTTCTTTTATATATTTTTTCATTTTTGCAGATGAGGAAACAGGATTATGTGACTTGCCCAGGGTCATACAACTAGTAAATGTCTAAGACTGGGCTTGAGCTTAGGTATTTCTGACTTCAGGCTTAGTGCTCTATCTACTTTACCATCTAGCTGCCCTGCTATTTAGTTGCTTCTTATTTTGATAAATTATTTAACTGGGTCACTGGGTCTCAGGTTTATTTTGCTTATGGTACAGTAGTCTTTGCCTTTAGAAGCTGCAGCACATTGTGCATTTTGGAAAATTCTGGTATGCACATGTGATTGCAACTGTAAGTTCCAAATGGTTTGTGGAAAAATTATGTGTAATTTGTGTATCACCTTTGAGAACTGTTGAATTTGGAACTGGGACTGTTTTTAGACTGATGAAGGATTATAAATGCTATTAGTGCTCTAATCCCCCTACTCTGGTTATGGCTCTGGCAATGTGTGGTCTCCCTTGAATTACAGAACACATACAAACTTATAATTTTATGGAATTTTTGATGTCATGCTAGGAACAGCTCAAAATTCAACATCATGGTAACATAATCACATTGTATAATTTTCAGTTAGGTCACATTGTCTAGGACAGGAAATTCCTGAGATGACACTTAGAAAATACTAGCTAATTTAAATGCCTTAAAAATATCTCAATTATTTATTTCCTTTGACCTTCCTTCATAGTCTCTTAGTAGGTGTATTCATGCAAAGGGATGTTTCGCAGGGAGAGAGGGAGAAAATATTCACCTGTTTAAAAAGCTGCCACCAGGATCCGGACACAAGGAGAGATTCTTTCTCTCATCACCATGTTATTTCTCTGAACAGACTGTAATTTCATCAATTTTCCATGCTTATGGTTGTGAATGCTTGACATTACCATGTCTTAACATTAACAAAGAAGAAATTTCATGGCTCAGGTTTTTACTTGAAGGCAAGGAAGGCGTGAACAACTTGTCAGAAATGCGGTGTATTTCACAGGGGCCCAAGGCTGGCAGCCCTGCCTCCTGGTGCAGAAAGATGCTCTCCATACTGTCTTTCTTTTCAGTTGCTTTTAAAGACATTGTTGTTGGTGGTACTTGCTGGACTTCCTGGGTACTTTTTCTTGGATTTTCAGAAATTAAAGGGTCATACTATTTTTAGAGGGGAATGTGACTTGTCAGACACTTAAATGTGGATATTTGAAGATGTTTGATCTAAACTCATCGGTCCCTTCAAAAAGGACAGTGTGTGTGTGTGTGTGTGTGTGTGTGTGTGTGTGTGTGTGTGTTGGGGCTTTTGTGTGCATGTGGGTGAGATGGGTCATATGTTTCTTTTTTGTTATCATTTTATTACCTTTGCTTTTTTAGACCTGGATTGTTTCCCCTTAAAACCACTTTTCTATTGAATAAGCTCTCAAAACAAAAAAATTAAGCAGAAATGCCAAAAACAATGGCTGAATCTGACATCATCCATTTATTATAGTCTTGGTCTCTCAGATGAGAGAAATAAAAGTTGTTTCCTTGCCAGTTTCTCCAGGACTGAATGTTTCATTAAAATTCATCACAGTGCCATTGTTACTTTAATGTTATTACTTTCAGTCTTTGTGTAACTTTTTCTCTTATTTTGCTTTCTGTATGTACTCTGTATTATTTCATTCAAGTCTTCTCATGTTCTCCTGAATTTCTCATATTCATCATTTCTTATGACAACATAATCTTCCATTACATCCATATCCTGTGGTTTGTTCAGCCATTTCCCCAGGTAGTAGACACTCATTTTATTGCCATATCTCTGCTAACACAGAGTACTGTATAAATATTTTATTAAATATTAGGACTGTTTTAGACACACATATACATGCACATGACTTTTCTTACACATGTACAACAACTTTTCTTCCTTTCATTAACCTCTATGGGATTTATGCTTAATAGTGGCATCAAAGTATCAAGAGTATGAAGAATTGTTACTTTTCTTGCATAATTAAAAAAAATTTCCAGAGACCACTTTGCAGCTTTACTAACAATGCATTGCCGTTCCTGTCTTCTCATAGCCTCTCCAAAATTGTTTCTTTTTTAATCACATTTTAAAATTTACATGAGGTGTACCCTAAGAATTATAATTTGCATTTTTCAGTTGGTTTTTGAAAATTTGCATGTCTTCTTCTAAAAACTATTCATACCCTTGATCATTTATTTTTGGGGGAATGGCTCTGGTCTTACATTATCTGTGTCAGTTCCCTATATTCCTTGGATGTTAGACTTTCATAAGAAATGTTTAATATACATATTTTTCCCATCTGACATTTTTTTCATCCCCATTGATTTTCTTTTTTGTAAAAGCCTTTTAATTTTAGATAATACCAATGTGCCTTCTATCCATTGTTAAGTTAAGACTTCTACTAGCCATAGTAGTAAATGTGAATCCTTCCATTTTTCACAACTTTTAAATGTTATCTTTAATATTTAATTTGATTATCCATTTGGAGCTTATTTTAGAAGAGCTTGGTCAAAACCTAATTTCCTCCATGTCAACTTTCTGTTTTCTTATCTGTTCTTGTCAAATTGAGTGTATCCTTCCCTAAGTTCTAGTCTTCATTTTATCAAAACTGTATTCTTACTGTATTTGCTTAGTTGAGATTCTCACTTATCTAGATTGCTCCAGTGATCTACCTTTCTATATTTTAAACCTGTACTAAATAGTTCTTAGCATTACAATTTTTAAAAAATAGTCTGTGATCTGGTAATACTGTAACTCTTTATTCATGGTTTTTTAAAAACTATTTTCTATAAGATTTAAGAAACTGTACTTTTCTAAATGAACATAGGTCTTATTTTGTCTAGTTCTATTAGGTAACATTTCAAGAGATTTATTGGCGTGGCACTAAATCCAGATATTAATTTGACTAATATTGTAGTTTTATTTAGGTTGACCAATTGAACTACAAATCATGAAAACCTCTCCCAATTAATTGTGTCTTCCCCCACTTCTTTCCTTTTGCCCAGTTCTATAAGGATTGTTTTATAGCTGTGTCTATATAAGTCATCGGTTTACATTGCTTGGTGGGTTAGTACCAAGTTATTCTATGTACTTTGTGTTTTTAGTGGAATTTTTCTTTCTGTTGTTTTCTTGTGTCTTTTGTTAGTAATGTATAGAAATGCAAATATTTTTGTGACTCTTTTAGTATCTTTCAACTTTAATGAAGCTATTTTTATCTCATTTAGTGTCTTTTTTGATTCTTTAAGGTTTTCTTACTACGTAGGTGGACACGTTGGTGTATATCTTTTTTGTAAACCTCCCCATCCTCCACCCAAGGCAGCAGCTAAATTATTCAATGTCTTTTCCTTTCTAAACACTAGATTATTGTGGTAGTTGTAAAATTGTGTGTAATGCTTAAAAGGAAATTCAGGGATCTTAATGTATGAGATGAGACCTTGGAGGTCATAAAATTGAGTGACTCTGAAGTAATGAGACCTACTACAACATCCCTGATAGATTCTCCTACCATATAAATATTAATCTATATTAATTCAATATTTAAATATTAATGTGTTATATAAATATTTAATGTGTATTAATATATAAATATTTACTGTATAGTAAATTTAAATATAAATATTAATGTATATTAATTATAAATTGCACACTTCTAGTGCTAGGAACTAGGGCAGGGACTATGTATTAACTGAATGTTGAATCTCCCCCAGGCCTAGAAAAAAAATAAAAATACAAGCATTTATTTAGCAACTTCTATACTCCAGACACTGTGTTAAGTATTTTACATATATCTCATTTGATACAATAATCCTTAGAGGTAGGTGCTATTATTTTTCCCATTTTACAATTGAGGAAACTAAGTTAGACAGAAATTAAGTGATTTGCTCAGGGAAACTGGATTTGAACTCAGGTCTCCCTGACTCCAAGTCCAAAACAACTGCCTAGATGTTTAGCACACACCAGGCACTTAGTAAATATTTGCAAATTAACTGATTGGAGACTGACTGCCTGCCAGGGCAGCCCATTCCCAATGGAAATTCCTGGGTCAAAAATCTGTTAACTTTCCAAATTACTTTATTAAAGTCCAACAGATATTTATTGAGCATTTACTATGTAAATGGTGCCATTTTGTAAATCATTTGTCTCATAAATTTTTCATTAAACTCATTACAGAATTGTAGAATCTCAGAGCTTGAGGAACCCTCCAACATTTTCTAGTCCAATCAATGACCTCATGAGATCAGATGCCTTCATTGATCTCCATACCTCTATCTCTCTTGGAAACAAGGTCTATGGTTTGTTTCCAGTGAGAAATAGCACTGCCTGGACATCAGAGACTCTCAAAAGAAAAATGGCTGGATGGGGATAGGAAGTGGACTGGCTCCTACTCTCATTCCATTGCTTTCCCCTCTCCCTTGGCAATTCTCTTTCAGATCTTCTGGTCCTTTGTCAGTCATCAGCTGCACAAACACAATCCAACCTGGACATGCTCACCATCCATGCTGTGTAGCCATATGCTTTGATGTATGACATTTTAGTTTTACAGCATTATGGTCCCTTACACTGGAGCTATGATTCACTCCGCTTCTGCAGGTGGGAAAAATTGAGAACTAGTCCAGGTGAAGAGTGTGTATCTGTATTCTTTTACCACAGTAAAAAGGACTCAATAAATTCCTTGCTAAGAAAGCATTATAGAAAGAAGAAAGCCTTGGAAGGGGTTTCTTCGGGGTAGTAATTGATTGATGTCAGAATGATCAATTCAGCTGACTAACTTTTGGTTCATCCTCATTTTTTTTCAAGATCAGTGACTGACTCATAAAGCAGAGGATCTCAGCTAGATCACTTTTGGTTCGTGGAGTAGAGATTGATTTCCAGCCTCTGTGTACCCAGAGGCTCCTTGTCCTGTTATAGATACCACACACGGCTGCTTCTCCACAAAGGTACTTCTTTGAAGTCTTATCCCGATGTTGATGAATCTGTTTCAAAAGCTAGGCCAGACTAACCCTAACCCTAAAATGCGCTCTGAGATACAGAGGTTTTGAGTATGGTCCCAGCAAAACATTATCAGCTCTCCAAGGTCCATTTTAAGGAAAAGTAAAATACCTTATCACTAATTAACTGGCCATTAGGTGATGAATTTTTTGGCCATAGCAACCTACAAATAAAGAAAAATCCAAAGTGGCTTCCAATCTCAAGTGGCCCTCTTCAGCTGAGATATAGCTGTGTTCTCATCACCAGTGGCAGAAAAAAAGGAGATGCAAAGAATCACATGACCAGCTCGGTGTTACAATGGATAGAGTGCAGGGTCTGGAGTGAGGAGAACTCATCTTTCCGAGTTCAAATCTGGCTTCAGACACTTTGCTAGTCATGTGATCCTGCACAAGCCACTTAACCCTGTTTGCTTCAGTTCCTCATCTGGAAAATGAGCTGCAGAAGGAAATGGCAAACCACCCCAGTATCCTTGCCACGAAAACCCCAAATGGGGTCAAGAGGAATCAGTCATGAGTGGAAAACAAGTAAACAACAAGAATCACAGACTTTTTATGGTAGCTATTAATACTCAACTAACCTTTGATTCTCCAAGTGTGAGAGCCTTGTCCAATGATCAAAGAATAGACAAAGTATTGAAGGAGCTGAATGGCATCAATGTTATCAATCAATTACTATAAATAAATCCAGAATAAAGGCAGAAGTTATAGCTAACTGTAAAGATGGTGCACTGATTCTCCCCAGAGGGGCAAATGATTCATTTGGCAGAGTTGGTTTGCATTGTCATCCAGAAGCAACAAGAACAGTTATTTTCTGGATTACTGGTCATCTTGCATAGCAGTGTTCACGATGAGCACATACAAAAACTGGTCTCCATCAGAAAGAGGATCATATGTTAGGTACCAACATCTGTTGTGGAGGGTAAGGAGATACAGAAAAGCTATAAATAACTCTTCTAAATTAATTCAGCATACATTTCAATGAAAATGTGACTGAATCAAGAAGCAAAAGAGGCCAGAGCCATATAGATTATATAGAAACCTTATGTGCAGGCACATGCACACACACACATACACATATACTTTTCTCAACAAAATATAAACTCTTTGAAAGTAGGCATTGTTTATTCTTGCCTTTATCTCTAGTACTTGGCACACTGCCTTTTACATAATTTTACACAAGATGTACATATTCATGTTCAGTGCATGAATACTATAGCTCCTTTCTTTAAAAAGATAGTAGGAAGTTTTTGAACTTGACCAGTACTTTAAAAAATGAAACGCTATAACTTATAAACATGAACCTGACTAATGATGCAGGAGTCATAGCCAAATCAGTGTCCTTGTGAGCTTGAATGTTAATCTATTACAACACAGATAAAAATCAGCCCCAAATTAGAAAAAAGGAATAAATTTTAAGAAGTTCCAACCTATCTGAATTATACAAGCTCTTGATATTGAAAAAAGGGTAAAGGGGATAATGAGTCAGACAATGAACCCAGACTACATATCATTTTCTATAAAAGTTCAGCAAATATAATAGTTACCTCAACAATTGGAAAAAGAACCATAAAGTAATGAGAAAAGGAAATAATATGAAAAGACTCAATAAAAATGCTATTTTTTCATCACCGAATCATAGAATTTTAGCACTGAAAGTGACTTCACTAACCAGCTGGCCCAACTCGTGTTCCAGAAAGCCTGTACTTGAAGACCTTCACTGAAAGGAGCCCACTGACTCCTATGGCAGCTATTTCACTTTTTGTTAATGACAATTATTGGGAAATTTTTCCTAACATCAAGCCTAGTTCATATTTTTTTCTTTCTCCCTCCTTCCTTTCCTTCCTTCCTTCCTTCCTTCCTTCCTTCCTTCCTTCCTTCCTTCCTTCCTTCCTTCCTTTCCTCCTTCCCTCCTTCCTTCCTTCCTTCCTTCCTTCCTTCCTTCCTTCCTTCCTTCCTTCCTTCCTTCCTTCCTTTTCTTACCAGTTGATCCTTCTTTCTTTTCAGGCTGAACAGAACAAGGCTAATACCTCTTTCACATTGTAGTCTTCTACTTGAGGACTGTTATGGCCAGTGATGGTAAGAATGGTGACCTCCACCTAGAATTTACAGAGAAAGTCAGTGCTAGAGGCAAAGCATTTTTGTAAAACTTCTAAATCTTTGTAAGGATTCTAAAGATATGTGAAAGAGGGGAATCATATGATTGATCAGAGACTGATGTTCTATGACTTGCAAGCATATAGCATCACCAAAAGAAAATTAATGCCCCCAAAATGTGCTTTTGTTTCATAGAGAGTCTTGGAAAGATCAGTAAAAGTTCTGTACAGTCTCCTATGTGCAATCCAGCCTATTATCCTCAGCTGATTGCCCATCTGTAGTGTCTGTCCAAGATAAACCAGTTCTTGGTTTCTCCATCCAACTGCATATCATAGTCTGGAAAATACACTGTCTTCAAACACCTGTTTTTTCTCACGTAGATAGTTAGATCAAATTGGTTAATATCACCAAGAAGGAAAGCCACTTTGTTTTCTGAGATTGAAGCAGTGGCAGGGAGAATAGATAAGAACGGAAAGAGATTTTTTGAGTGAGAAAGATGGAGCTAGAGGAGGGATGAAGATATCCTCAGCCTCCTGAATTAGTTAGGAGGCAAGGGCATCTGCTGACAAAGTAAGTGGAAAGGAGAATAAGGGACTTGAGAAAGAAAGAGAAAGTTTGGAATGGCTTTAGCCGAGGTAAATTAGAAAGTAAAAAAAAGATCTTAATTTTTTTAATACTTTAAAATAATTGATCTCAATTGATTTTTCACAACAATGTGAGTAGGGTTGTGATAGGTAGGTGAGATACTCCCATTCCTGTTTTACATCTTATTATGAAATGACTCCTCTAACTAATGCATTTTACCTGGTAAGGGCCTGTTAAAAGCCACTGTGGCTTATTTGGAGTGGTGCCCTTGGGGACATTAAAGATGGGGAGGAGATTAACCTCTGCAAGAAGAGTAGTCTCTTGCTTCTGGTACTTCAGTGACAGGGAATCATATTTTCTGGGGAATACTGAGCAGCAGAGAGTTTAACTTTGATGACTTTCAACATTTAGAAGAATCTACCTACCTTAACACTCATTTGCCATTGAAAACATTTCTTATTACCATTATATAGATGGTACCGAAAACATTTTTGGAGTCAATAGATCTATGCAGGTTGGATTTGGAGATTTGGGAACAAGGGTTTTGAATATCCTCAATGGAAAATCATAAATGAAAGGATAAGAGAACTCTCATGAGAAAGAGTGTATTTTCTAATCTATAAATTAAAAATGGCATTTGATAGGGCTCAGTTAGATAATCTCTAATATACCCTCCAGTTGTAACATTCTTTAATAATAGATTTTCTTCAGTTGCCCCCAAAGCCTGACCATTCAGTAATTTTAATACTAAACCCCCCACAAAGCTTGATACCTTAATTTATTCCTTTGCAGACCACCAGAGGGCTCCATACAAAGATGAGTTTTCTCCTTATTTTTCTCATTTTTATTTGTATTGATATCTGGAAAACTGACCTCATATACCTCAACAAGGTCAGGCACCGAGAGAAAGGTCCCATTCGTATGAAAATATTTATAGTAGCTCCTTCTATTGTAAGAAAGAACTGTATAAAGTATGTGCCCACGGGATGGGGAATGACTGAAGGTGGTATGTGAAGGAACTGGAATATTATTGTGCTTTAAAAGTAATGAATATGAAAAGTTCAGAGAAACTCAGTAAGACTTAAGTAGAACAAGGAGAGTAATTTGCATGAAAGCGATAATAACATATAATAAAGCAACTGTAAGAACTCTGATCAATGCAGTATCCAGTCAAGCCTTAAGAGGATTGATGGTGAAGCCTGCCTCCTTCTTCCTCTCAGCAGAGATGATGTACTTGAGGTGCAGAATTATGTGTAAAATTTCAGACATGATCAATGTGTTAAATTGTTTTACTTTACTTAATTGTTACAGGGGAGAATTCTATTAAGAAAAGGGGAAGGAGGTGTGGAGAGGGGAGGGAGATGAAGAGAGGTGGGAAAGTTTGTTGGAAATAACAATGAGATAAAAAAGAGTCAATGAAACAGACAAATAAGGATTTAAAAAATTAATACATTGGCCTTATAGTGGATGCTTAAAACTCAATGCAATAACCTTATTAAAATTCTAATTTTTCTCAGATTTATAAGCATAATACCTTTTATATAGATGACATGTTTTAAGTAAGTAGAGCACAATGTAGGATGCTGGATAGGAATCAGGAGACCTGGATTCTAGGCCTCATTGTTTTACTGTGTCTGAGTATCATAACATATAATATGGCCACATATAATAAAATAAGGAGTGGTGTTATCAGGTACCTATCAGTCACTGGCCTTGCAACCCAGAGGCATCAACACAAAATCCTTCAGTTTTTTGTGTGCCCAAGACTCAAGCAGATCACAGCAGAGCCCAGAATAGAAGAAGGCCATAGCAATACATAAAGCAACGAGGTAACACAAACATAGACATGCAGGGACAGCCAGCTAGGAGCACTAGACCCTGTAGAATCTCATTACCTCACTTGAGGTCTGAACTAGTCTCTTTATCTACCTTCATCAAGAATCTATCAGTGCTAAAAGAGGAAAGCTTCTTGCTAGGCCAGTTTTTAATCACCAGCAAAGAAACTATTTCTCCAACTTTTATGTGCTGACTGCAGGTATCTCTACTCTGAAAGAGAAAGGTTCTTATGCTTGTTAAGCCTTGGACCAGCAGCTGCTGACTTCCTGTTCTCTATTCAGTTTGATTTGCCAAATATTTATTAAGCAATTATTAGGTACAAGGTGACAGGTAGTGTGGCATAGCAGATAGGGGGTTGGTCTTAAGAGTCAGGAGGACCTGGGCTCAAGCCCTGTTTCTGATATGTGCCAGCTCTGTGACCAGAGGCAAGGTACACCACTTCTCAGCTATCTCCATATTCTTAAGATGCAGATGAGTTTCTCAGATGTTTCACTGGATAGAGTTGCTACAATGAGAGTTTCCACATCAATAAATTCACAGTCTAGACCAAAAAAAAAGTTACAAGTCAGCATACTAGGCACTGGGGATACAGAAATAAAATTCAATTCCTGATCTCAGGGAGCCTTCCATTTTATAGGAAGATAAGACTAATAAATTCTCATCAAAATTTAATTAGAATGAAAGATTCCGATTGGAGATTTGGGGAGGGAGAAATCATTTTGTTGAAGACCATGTAATTATGTAGAAACTCCTTGTTAGATAGCAACTATCTTTGAGGTTTAAACATATTTTGACTTGTAGGTACAGAAGACAGTAAAGTCAGGTACTTACGTAATAATAACAGTTATATTGCTAATAGCAGCTATTTATAAATATATAATATTTAAATTTAATTTAATTTAAATTAATTTAAATAAATAAATATAATTTATATTGTGCTACTATATGCTAGGCACTGTGTTCAATGCTTTCAAATTATTATCTCATTTGATATTCACAACAACCCTGGGAGGTAGGTGCAATTATTGTCTCTATTTTATAGATGAAAAAGTTGAGGCAAGCAGAGATTTAGTCACTTGCCCAAGAAAGAAGAATTTTGCTATGAGCCAATTCATACTGCTACAGTTTCAGAATCCAGAGGCAGACATGCCAGGGGTGATAGTCGTGTTACTGTTGAACATGAAAGAATTACTCTTCATTATCTTAGCACATGGATTTGCTATAAACAGTACTTAACACAGTGCCTGGCACATAGCAGACATTTAAAATGTTTATTGATCAACTATTGCAAGATACTTATAGGAGAATGGGATTTTGTGAGAAGGGACTATATGAATATGAATACCATATGAATGTGAACTCATCCAGAACAAGCCCTTGTTTTTATAAAGAAGGAAACTGAGACCTAGACAGGCTAAGTGACTTACCAAAGGTTACACAAGAAGTGAATACAACCTTTTTGCCTCAATTTCCTCATCAGTAAAACAGGCATAATAATGAATAAATGGATAAAAAAGCATTTATTAAAAGCTGACTATCACTACCTTAGAATATATGTTACTCTAATATCTACCTTGTCCTTCTAACAGGGTTATTGTGAGAACACAGTAAGAGAAAGTATATAAAAGAGACTTGAAAATTATAATTATTCAAGCATGTGGGTTGTTGATGATGATGATGTGGACAACGATGACAACGATGATGATGATGAAGATGATTTGGACTTTGGATTCCCTACTAAAGCAAATCATTCCCTACTCTGTAACTTGTAGTCCCAAAGAGTAACCTGGATTACTGAATGTCAGAAATGGAACTTGGAACTTGATCTTCCTGGTCCCTGAGGCTGACTGTTTATCTCCCATGTAACTCTACATTTCAAGGCATTAGTATAATAATTTTTGAATATGATTTCATTTTGTTTTTTCTGTGAGATTCAGGAAAAATGCTCCGGGAACAACCCTTCTATTATTCTTTTATATTAGTGTTTTAGAAAGGCAGCTGGGTTTAATAGAGAGATACCTTCAAAACCAGGAAGACCCAGCAGGCTTCAGGCCCTTCCTGTGACACATATAGGTCATATGACCTGAGCAGGTTACTTATCAGTGTTATAAAACACTCTTTAAAACTAAGTTGCCAATATGTATTGGCAGAAGGGGTTTCCTCACCTTGAATTTCCATATAGCATTTAAATCCCAAGCTTAGTATTAATTCCTCTTAAGTATCTTGCATGCTATTACAAAAGTAGATGAAATGATTGATTTTTGTGGATGAATCAAAGTGTTAGAATCTTAGTTCATCTTCTGTACTTCCAATGAAGACCTCTTCAATTTAACTCCAGTAACAGACAAAACAGCAAGGATTTTTGTTCCCATGTGATTTTGATCACCTTGGACAGGTCTCTATACTTTGGAAGCTTTTTTTCCCCCATGTAACTTGGAGGTCATGAGTATTTGGGTGAGTGATTACTATTAAAAACACCGTTCTTATGAATCAGTATTATACTTGGGCAGTTGTGGGCAACAGTGGTCCAGTTCTTTAAAACCTTATTTGTAGAGTTCTCAAGAATATTTTGAAGTATATATTTGTATGAGTATTTGTCATGTATTGGTCCATAAAGATAGTGAGTTCTACCCTAGGATTCTAGATCAGGTAACATCTCTCTAGGGAGCCCATAGGTGCTATTTTTTTTACAGTCTGAAATTATGTACTTTCTGATGTTTCCTTGAATAATCTATATTGATTCCTAAGCCAGGGTTCCTTAAGAGTAACCATTCTCAAAAAAAATATTTGTAGTTTCTCTGATAAAGATCTCATATTTAAGATATATGAGGAATTGGTTCAGATTTATTAGAATAAGTCATTCCTGAAGAGATAAATGATAAGACAGCTTGCAGATAATGAAATCCAAGCTATCAGTAACTATATGAAAAGACTATCTGAATCACTAAAAATTTTAAAAGTGCAAATTAAATCAGCTCTGAAATTCCATCTCACAACCTTTTCAGACTGACAAATATGGCAAAAAGGGAAACTGACAATTTTTGGAAGGGCTAGAGGGAAAACAGATATGTGAATTGTGCTTTGAACTGATCTTGCTGATCTGGAAATGAATTTGGAATCATGTCCCCCAAATCACTAATCTGTTCATTCTTTTTGACCTAGTGATACCACTGCTAAGTCTGTATTCCAAAGAGACCAAATAAAAAGGACCCATTTGTACAAAAATGTTTATAGCAGTGCTCTTTTTTAAAATAAAGAACCAGAAACTATGGGGGGGGGTGCCCATTAATTAGGGAATGGCTAAACTAATTTTGCTCTAAAAATGTAATGGATTATTATGTGTTGTAAAAAACAATGAACAGGGACAATCTCAAAGATAACTTGGAATATCTGTTCCCAGAACTGGTGCAAGGAAAGTGACCAGAACCAGGAGAAAAATTTATACAATAGTAACATATTAAAAACAACTTTGAAAGGCAAAAGTTTTTATCAGTGTAATCAAAGAACATGAGTCTAGAGGATTGATGTTGCTACCCACTCACTACTGAGGGAGAGGTAATGGTCTTAAGGAATAAAATGAGACAAGCATTTTTGGATACTACCAGTGGAGGAAATTGTTTTGTTTGACTATACATATTTGTTGCAAAGGTTTCTTTTTTCTTTTCTCAAAGTAGGAATGAGAAAGTGAAAGGGATATTGGGGTTGGGTGGCAAAAAAGGAAAAGAAAGAAAAGAGGGTTGTTAAAGAATCCTTAAAAAAAATACACAGAAAAGAACAGAAAAAAAACAGACAAGTAGGACAACTTTGAAAGTTATACATTGAATTTATTATATATTTTTTAAAAAACAAGATATGCAAAATGCAAAGCTACTATTTATTTGGTTTTTTAATTCTGTTGATATGGAAATGCCCATTTTATTTGGTGTTGTTAAATTCGGAATAAATATATATTTCAGAAAGAGTAATCTTTTTGTAATTTTTGTAGTTTGTGGTTTCTGGGGGCAATACTAAGGTCCTGAATTACCATCTTGAAATCCACATTATCTAGCAACTTGTTTGGTGAATATATAATTGGCTGAGTCCATAAGTATGTTTGCCTACATGACAAATACTCATACTACAAATATATATTTCAAAATACTCTTGAGAACTCTACAAATAATTGCCTACGTCTTCTGATAATACTCTTGTATCTTAATCGTTTCAGAGTCTCCATTCAGAGGTAAATAACTGTACTTTACAACAACGATGGCATGTATCAGTCTTCACTATTGCATGATAGTATAATGTCTGCTTATTTAAAAAATATTTCTGTAAGTTTTTTTTAACTGTTTGCTATATGCTTTAAGGGCAGGTAGGTGGTGCAGTGGAGAGAGCACTTGACCTGGAGTCAAGAAGACTCCTCTTCTGAGTTCAGATCTGATCTCAGACACTTAACTATGTGACTTGACCCTACTTGCCTCAGTTTCCTCATCTGTAAAACAAACTGGAGATGGAAATGTCAGACCACTCCAGAATCTTTACCAAGAAAACTCCCAATGAGGTAACGAAGAGTTGGACAAGACTGAAAATGACAACAACATGTGCTTTAAGAATATCAATCAACTTTCCTTTGTCATGAAAATGTTAAACATTTTAATGCAGCCCATGTTTTGTTAATATGTATGGATTTTTTGTTAGGGCACTTTCTGCATCTGTTATGGCTCATTTTGCAAATCTTACAATTCAGTTTGCACACTAAAACTGAATATTATGTGAGTGTTAATTGCTCTAATTGTGTTTTCCCCATTCAGCATCAATTTGATAATTCCAAAAAAGTCTCTTGATATTTTCAGCCACAGTCTTCTCCTTGATATCCTTAAATTTAATGTGTTTTGCCTCGAGGAGACCAATATATTTTTAGATATTTTCATTTTCAGGGGTTCAGCATGACCTTTGAACCCAAGGTCAGACCTTCTGTCTCCATCTTGCATTGGTATGCATTAAGAATTTTATACATATTGGATAATATTTTGATATTATTGGAGAAATAATCTGTGGAATGAAGGAGGTAATTAATATGTTTTCTGTGGAGCCAGATGACTTTATGTCATCCATATGCATCAATTGGTTAAGAAGATGTTTTGATTCCACTCCTTTAATTGGGAAGCCATATAATTCTATTGAGGAGAGATGATAATGGATTTAAAGCTAAGCAGATTCATAATGTGCTTAAAATCTGTCCTGAAAGATTTCTACATTTAATAAGAATTGTTCTTGATGTTATTATGTAGGTGAAATATTTTGCCAGAGAACAGTCTTATTTGTGTCATCAAATCCTGACATTCTTACCAAACTTAAGCCTATTTTCCATTTTTGTTATTTGTGAATAAACTGTGAGTGTGGAACTGAGTCAAAGGCTTTGTCGTTATTACATGTGTCCTGGCATTTGGGGTCAGCTTGCTCAACCATTCCTGAATCAATAATAACTTCTTTCTATTCCTGGGGTTCTTGGTGCATCCTTTTTGATATTCATCCAATATAGTGTTTTCTCATGTTTGTATATGTATAGATTTTTTTCATGATTCTAGTTGTGATTTCTGCAAGGTCCATAAAAACATAAGTAGCCTGTACTTGAAGAAGTCATTGGCTTTCTCCTTTAGTAATACATATGTGATGCCTTCTGCTAAGAAATGTGAGGTCAAGTTTATGACTGAGAGGAAGCTGGTGAAATACTTTGCTAGCAATTCATACACCACTGTAAAACATCTGAGCCAATACTTATGGATCTTATCTGGGTGTACCAGGGTCCAGTTTTGTAGAGAGGCATAAAAATTCACACTTTTATAGCACTGCTTTCCTCACAAGGACACTGTGAGGTTACAAGTGTATTCACTGTTAGCCTCATTTTTTAAAAGAAGAAGTAAACTCCTAGAATTGAAATGCTTTGTCCAGCTTCACAGAGCCAGTAAGTGGCAAAGCCAGAATTCAAAATCATGTTTCTTTGTCTCATCTGAGTTTATGTTTAACCCATCAAAATTCCCAGTACTTTGTAGTTATTATTATATATTACTGGAATGATTTGCAGATCTAGTGGGACCCTATCTCCTAATGGATCTCAGGAATAGAAATCTCCTAGTACTATCTCTCATTGTATTTTCAGTTTACAAAGGGCAACAGAGCCAGAATTTTGCATGATTAAAGTGCTGACACTGACGCCACAAATTGTAGTCCAGTACATAGGCTTCTAAGCTTTTGTCTTCCTGGGGAAAAATTATCCAGTTTTGTTCTTATTTTGCTTTATAGGTTTTCCAAGTAGCTACTTGTAAAAACTGACCTTAATTGTCAGGAAGAAAAAGTTCATATAAATAAAATCACTCATATAGAATAAATATATATGTGTATATATATGTATATATACACATATATATATTATATATATACAGATACGTATTGTCACAGATATGGGGGGGGAATGAGTTCTCATTGATTAGAGAATAGTAGAGCATGTTATAGTTGATTATAATACAATATTTTTGCACAGCAAGAAATATGAAAAATCCAGAGAAATATGGGATTACTTGTACTAGGGAAGAAAATTGGTAAAGTGGTTAGATGGCAAGGAGAACCTACATTCAAATCACACCTCAGAATCTTAGTACATAAATATTGTATAAGACTCTTAAGCTTTCTGAACCTTATTTTATCTGTAAAATGGGTTCAATAATAGCACTCACCTCACAGGGTTGCTGTGAAGCTCAAATGAGATAATATGTGTGAGGTGCTTTGCCAACCTTAAAGTGCTATACAGATGTTAATTATTATATTGATATGGAGGAGAAAAGGTAGAAATATAGTGATATATATGTAGTGAATACAATAATGTAAATTAAAACATTCTCGATTAACTAAAATTAATTATAGTCATCCATTTTTATTTCAGAGAACGGATGATGAAATACATTTATTTCTTTTCAGTAGAAAGTTGCGGAATACGGATTCAGGATGTTCCCTACATACAGTATTTCTTTCTGTCACTTGGCTTTGGTTTTTGTTGTTCTTGTAAGGGATGATTTTATCCAGATGGGGGAATAGTTAAGACATATAAGTGCCTGTGTGTGGGAAAAGGAAAGGACACATTAACACATCCAAAAAGAGTAATTGTTAAGAAATGGAAGTTGCCATTTGAAGACTATTTCTATTATCTAGAATGAAATTGCATGCCCCAACTTCTTGTTACTATTCTACTTTTACAAACTTTTAACCCTTTTATGGAATATTATTTATTGTCTTTATGGTTTAACTTGCCTTAAAAAACAAAAACAAAAAAAACCAAACAAACCTCTTTCCACTCTTCTCATGCCACTTTACTGTTTACTAAATCACATTGGCTGTCTTTGAAATGGAGATAAATGCTTAAATGCCATTTTTAATCTTTTACCAGACCAGGCTGCCCCATTCCCATTAGCTGCTGACTTTTGATCTACTTACAAACCCCTTGTTTCACTCTTGATTGTATTTCTTCATGTCTTCCCCCAAAAGAAAGGAATCCCAAAAGGTGTTAGTCTAACCACGTTTTGAGCCAGACTGACCCCTCCAGAAACAGAGAGGGAAAATGTCTAAAATCTAGCTGAACTGCCTATAAAGTGGATCTCTCTGTGAGAATTCATTGCCTTGCCATCATTTACAAAACGGCTTCTTCTGTAGAAAGCTAGAGGCAGGTCTCTTTTATACTTGTGGAAAACAATGCAAAAAAAACCCAAAACCCCAGGATCTTTCAGAATTATAAAGTTGCAGTTATATACACAAAGAAAGTGTACAATTTGTTGGTAAAGTTGGGTTTTCCACACAGATTAAAAGGAAAAATAGTTTGTTCTTACTGTTTTAAAAATATACACATTTCTACGTGTATAGATATATACACATACATGCACGTGTGTACATATATACATGGGTATATATACATATGTATTTTGGAGCTAAACTTTAACTGTTTGTTACTCCTGGAGGGTAAATTGTTCTGAGTGAATAACAAATTCCTTAAAATGAATACATTAAATAGTGAGGTTTCTTCAAACCATTCTACTACTAAATGGATGACTTTGATAATTTAGCTTCTATGTCTTTCTAAAATGGTTCAACCTGAAAGAGGTATTAAGCTATTTTTGAGCTTAACTTCTTAGTAGGACAGATAATAAATCTGACTGTAGGAAAAAGTTTAATTGATAATCAAAAGGAGTTAAAACAAGAACATTCTCCTTTAAGGACATTTTGAAATGTTGAGATTTCAGCATACAAAGACATTTTAAATTATTTTCCAGGGATATTTGCTTTCCTAGCAGACAGAATTGGAAATAAAATGGACATGAATAAGTAATCAGTGTTGAGATCTGCAAAGAGAGAGGTCCATTTCCAGTAATTGGTTATAGATAAGACTCTGGTCATGAAATTAATTCAGGCTCCGAGGGAGAAACTGATAGTGTTAAAATGGATGTTTAATGTGTTATTAGTTAATGATATTTCATCTGAGGACCTTATCAAGCCTTCACACAGGCTGGAGCTCTTGTCATTATATTTTAGCCCGCCAAAGGGACACTTTAATGAAATGTGGCAGCGGACCAGTGTGAGGATACATTTCATTAATGCAAAGCACTTTTGTTCCATGCTTTACATTTGGAAACAGATTTAAGTATTAAGTGGCTCTAATGTCTGCAGCCAGGGAATCCTTTCCGAATTTGTAACAGTGACCAGAACAGACCGCATTACACTCTCCAAATGGTGTGGTTTTGCATTTGAATGTCTGAATTATCCCGGTTTCTTAGAGACGACCACAACACCAACATCTTAAATCCTCAAAATACTGTCCGCTTCATTGAATGCTCGTGATCTAAGCATATGTGTAATTATTCTGTAATTCTCCCCAAAATGTGATTCCTTGGAAATGCATACGAGCTTTCCCCTATTGTGGTGCCCCGATGACTATTTCTTTGTGGCCACTTCTTTAAATACGGTAACAAGCAAGTCTGTGTGTCCCGGTTTACCGCATGATAATGTCAATTTCTTCCCAAGCTCCTCTTAGGACCCCCATGGGGGGAAAATGCCTTCCATTCGTTTAAGAGGATAGAGTAGGATCACAAAAAGGCCATTTAAGATAGTATATACAGACAGCCAGGACCTGTTCTGCTAGAAATGAACCTAAAGCGATTTTTACAATGAACTTAGAGATTGTCTTCCCTAACCAGTTAAAATTTACAAAATCTTGCTCCCAGAGTCAGCTGTGGTGATCCAGGGCTGCATTTAGATTTTAGGGCATAATAGATTCTTGTGTCCCTAAGACAGATTTGGATGTGGTCAGCCATGGAAAATTAAAACATACACTTTAAAGATTGACAGCTGGATAAATATGAGACCCAGAGAATGGTAAAGGGAGGAGTATGTTAGGATTGTCTTTAAAACTCAGTATGATTTCGCTTTATAGCATCAGACATTTTTTAGGGGGAGCCAACTAGCTATCTTTGAGAAGCTACAGTTCTATGTCTCTCAGCATTTCTAGTCTTATGTATTTCCCCTGAGCTTCGGATTGAGCAGAAGGCAATAGGTTCCTGAGTTTGGGGCTGACAGATAATTATAGGAGGGAGAGAAGAAAAATTGGAAAAAACAACTTTCTAAGAAAGAGTCCCACAGTGGACAACCTGACAAGTGTCTCTATAACAAACAAAATTCCTGAATAGTGCATGATTTTTCAACTTGTTACACATTGAGGGACATGCTGTTGACCTCTGTTTCTTCTGGCAGTTTTTGAAGTGAGTTAGATATAGATTGGTTACCAGTGATAGCCATCTTCTGGTAGTTTTCACTTGTCCTCTTTTTTCTTGACTTTTTTAAAAATACACGATCAGAAGGAAAGTAAATGATTTTAAGGATGGATGGGACAATTAATCACTTTAATTTTCCTTTTTTTAAAATAAATGATTGCAGTTTACTTTTGATCATGTGGAATCTACAACCAAGATCAATGGGTACAAAAAATGAATTGCACAAAGTGGTCACAATATTAGGATTACTATTGCATATTTCCATTAGATTAGAATCAGTTACTTTATTTTATAGAATGATAACTTCATATAGTGCTAATACAAATACATGTGCCCACTTAGCTATATTTTTACCTTTCAAATATATATGTAATGTACATATATGTGGACGTATATGTGTATATGTATGTATATATGAGAGAGAGAGAGAGAGAGAGAGAGAGAGAGAGAGAGAGAGAGAGAGAGAAAGAGAGAGAGAAAATGATGTGCTAGGCAGTATAGGTTGCCTTTGTGCTCCTGGGAAGAGAGCTGAGAGCATTAGAGATTGAGGAATGAATGTTCCTAGGGGAGATGCCTCCTGTCTTCTCAGTTCTTTTTCAGGCTAGCAAATGACCATGTTTCTGTTTGCTCCATGACATCTTGGGAGAAGACCAACTTTATATTGAAAATGACTGGAAATAAAAGGGAAATAAAGTTGAAGACCAAAGAACTTTGGCTTTGTACTTTATAGAATTTGCAACCTATTCTGTTTTAGGACAAATATCCAGTCAGCATTTATCAAGTGCTATGTGCCAAGCCCTCTGCTAGCCAAACTACAGTAAATGAAACAGCCCCTCCCCTCAGACATTCAAAACAAAATGTATGTGAAGTCTCTTTATACCTCCAGTACTCCTTCACTTTTCAGGAAGTCATTCATCTAGATACTTCAGCTATCTGGAACAGCGAGTGGGGAAGGAGGATATTTCCAAATGCTAAAATGCTAAAAGTTCATACACAAGACCTTAGGTGCTTTGTTCATAAAAAACAAAACAAAACAAAATCTTCAGGTCCTCACTGTGTCCTTATTTTAAATATAGTTATACAATTTTAGTTAATGGATTTCTATTACCTATATCAAAGCAAAAGGGAAAAGACAGATACATAAGATGTAAGCAAGAAGTGAAAGCTAACAAGCTTGACTAATTGGTAGAAGGGGAAAAAAAAGCAGAAATTTCTCCTCACCCCCAATCTCCTCATTGAGAAAGCAAGAAAAAATTCTGTTACAAATATGTACAATTAAGCAAAATTCCTAAATAAAATTTCCTAATCTGCACTCTGAGACCATCAACTCTCTATCAGGAAATGAATATCATCTTTCATCACGAATCCTCTGGAATTATATTTGGTCATTGTATTGTGCTTATCAGAGTTCCTAGGTATTTCAAAATTGTTTTTCTTTATGATATTATTTTTATGGTACAAATTGTTGTGGTTCTCACTTCAATTTGCATCAGTTATTATAAATCTTCCTAGGTTTCTCTGAAAACACTGTTTTTGTCATTAATATTCATATGCCATAACTTGCTCAGACATTTCCCAGTTAGTTTCCAGCTAATTGTCACCCCCCAAAAAGGACTGCTGTAAATTTTTTTTAACCTCTGGGTCCATTTCCTCCTTCTTTGATCTTTTTCAATGTATAGTACTGGTAGTATTAGGGGGGGCAGGGGAAATCACAGCATTATAATAGCTTTGGGGGCATAGTTCCAGATTGCTTTCTGGAAAGACAGGACCATTTTCCAACTTTACCAGCAGAGCACTAAAATGGCTATTTTCCCACAGTCTGGGTCCATTTAATGAAAAAACAAATTGCCTTATATATCTGAATCGACCCTAAAATCGTCATAATGAAGTAATTAATTTCTTTGGCCTTAGGTTTAAGCTCCTTGAGGTGAAAGACAATTTCTTTTATTTGTATCTCTGCTTCCTAACATTATGCTTGATGCTTTGTGCTTGGTTGGCATTTGATGTATGCTTATTATATTAAATAATATTTAAAGGACTAATATATTAAATCATGTTATAATTTAATATTTTATATCTATAATATGCAATATAATATATAGCACAACAAATATAAATTAACAACAATGATAGAGGGATAATTATATTAAATATCCTCTGTTTAAGAAACCTGGAAAGTGTGTAATAAATTTAAAAAAGATTTCTGTATAAAAAGATTAAAATAAGATTTATGTATAACCTCTGAGACTCAGTTGCCACATTTATAAAATGAAGTTAATACCTGTAGTACTTACCTCACTTTGTTGAAAAGCATTAAATGAAATGATGTCTAGAAGGAGCCTTTGCAAACCTCAAATTACTTTAAAAGTCAAAATTAGGGTTTGAATTGATGGTATTACGATTAATGCTGTCTTTAAACGGTTGTGGTCCAGTTAGCTGGAAAATTCATTTTCTGGCTCAACTCATTCCTTCATAATCACAGATAACTGCTTTACTATAGAGTGATCACAAGCAGTTGTTTTCAGTCATATTTAATTTTTCCCCTATAACTCAAGGAAAGTAATATTGAATGGTAACAAAATGGGGTCTTGAAAGGAAGAACACACTGTTTTTAGTAAGAAGATTTTTAGACAGGTCCATGATTTTAAAAATTAGTCCCTGCCAAAGTACTACCTCTGGAGGGTACTTAGTACAAGGAAATTTCTGCAGATTCAGAGGTGATAGGTAATAGTTTTGAACCCGGATTAAAACTGGGGTTCTTTACCTTGGACCCCTTTGGCAATCTGCTGAGTCTGTGGGTCTCTTCTCAGAATAATATTGTTAAACGCAAAGGACAAATTGCATTGGATTGTAAAGGAAATTCAGTATATGGAAGCAGTTTATAAAAACCAGTAAAATAAACCAAAACTCAGTTCTCTTCACCTCAAGTAGAATCCCTTCATTAGGCAGACACAATGAGCTTTATCCCCCACTGACATCTCTTTTTGATATTTGCCCTCAAACCAGGAAAATAATTTTTTAAGTTTTAAGTTTTTCTATTTCTGAAATGACAGGGAGAGACTTTTGTCCCAGAGACACTATGTTTTAAAAATATTAACGAAATAAATGTGTATATCTTTGTAAAGAAGTTTATATCATAGAAGGGAAATTACACATACACTTTTCTGTGTCCATCTCTCTCCAGTTTGGAAAATGTCTAACTAATCTGATAATGGTTTGTTGGCTATAAGAAATGAGGGGAGAGAAGCCAGCAGATCTCAGGGAGAGTAGTTTTTCACTTGGGCGGGGGGGTGGCGGGGAGGCGGGGAATGTCTGGGGTTAAATTATTAAGAAAAACAAAGGTCTGTAATCCTGGTTTTAATCTCTTTTCTGGATTAGTTTCCTAGAAAGTTTTCCCTGAAGGGCTTGGCAACTTTGAACTACCCTGTGCCACTACAGTCTCTGATTATTGGTCAGAAGTTTCCTGGTCTGGAAGGGGCTTTTTGGCAGGCTCTGAATCTCCTCCTGCACCTGCCTTGGACATCATTTCCCTTTAAAGTCATTGGACATCTATATACCTCTTAGGATACTCCCTAGAGTAACTGAAATTGCTTGGAGCAATCTGTGAGTCTGAGAAACTCTTGAATGGAGGGGAAACACTGGTTCTCTGGCTACCACTGGCAATTTGAGAAAAAACAAAGTTGATTGTGAATCAGCAATAGAGAATTAGCTCTGTAAGCTGGCTTGGCAACAGCTTGGTCAGGCTAAATCCTCTCCTGGAAGGTTTTGCTAATCTGAATAAATTCAATTTCAAAATCTGTCCTTGAGCTAAGCTTGCTTAAGCTTTTACAGAGGCCTAAAGACCTTCCAGGGTCAAGGCCAATAACATAAGATGAGAAAGGCCTGTCCTTTTTCATCATTTTTTGCAGTACAGAATAGAGTTACTTCATTGCAAAAAATTAAATTAAGATCAAATGAGTATAGGACCATAGGATTTAGAGCTAAATGCAAACTTTATGATAATATAGGCAGATCTTTTTATTTTTTATATATTTTTCAAAATTTTATTTTTTTTCAGTGTTCTACAATCACTACTATATAACTTAGAATTTTTTTCCTCCCTCCCCCTCCTTCCCTCTTACTTCACTCCTCTCTCCCCAAGACAGCATACAATAATTTTATATAGGTTCTACACATACATTCCTATTAAATACATTTTCACCATAGTCAGGTTTTATAGAAGAATTAAGATGAATGGGAGGAATCATATAACAAACTAAAACGTAATACAAAGGAAATTGATCTGCTACATTCTGTGATTGAATTCCATAGTTCTTTCTCTGGATGTGGAAAGTATTTTGCCTTAAAAGACCATTGGGAATTTTTTAAGTCCTTGCATTGCAATGAAGTTCTAAGTCTACCAGAAAAATTTCTCCCACACTGTGGTGGTTGTTGTGCACAAAGATCTCCTGGTTCTGCTCCTTTCACTGAGCATCAGATCATATAAGTCTTTCCAGGCCTCTCTGAAGTCTTCCTGTTCATCATTTCTCATAGCACAATAGTACTCCGTTACATTCATATACCATAATTTATTCAGCTACTCCCCAATTGATGGGCATCCCCTTGATTAGAAGTTTTAGCCACCACAAAGAGTGTTGCTATAAATATTTTTGTACATGTAGGACCCTTTCCCATTTTTATGATTTCTTGGGGATACAGTTCTAGAAGCAGTATTGCTGGGTCAAAAGGTATGCACATTTTTGTAGCCCTTTGGGCATAGTTCTTAATTGCTTTCCAGAATGGTTGGATCAGCTCACAACTCCACCAACAATGAACTAGTGTTCCAACTCTCCCACATCTTCTTCAACATTTATCATCTTCCTATTTTGTCATGTTAGCCAATCCGATAGGTGTGATGTGGTATCTCAGAGTTGTTTTGATTTGCATCTCTCTGATCAATAATGATTTGGAGCATTTTTCATATGACTATAGATATCTTTAATTCTTCCTTTCTCCATAAATCTGATAAATATACTATTCCTTCTTTCAAAAATTTGTTTATATTATCAGTTTTTATACCTAGATAATGTACCAGTTTGGACTTTATTCTTTTGTACACTGTCAGGCATTGGTCTATGCCTAGCTTCTGCCACACAGTTATTCAGTTTTCTCAGCAATTTTTGTCGAACAGTGAGTTCTTATCCCAGAAGCTAGGGTCCTTTAAAGTGCCACATAAACGCTAGTGTTATCTTTATTATTATCCTTTCCATCAACTGAATTGACTCCTACTGTCAGAATTACTAGTTACAACTCTTTATTTGGCAGTTTTCATACTTCTTCCTTTTTCAGTTTAAACAAGTCCAGTTTAGATTCACAAAAGTCTAGGAAAATATCCCTTAACTGACCTTTCTTAGGTATATTTCACTCTGACCATTAATCCATCATATGTAAAGTTTAAGTTGTAGTCCTGAAGTCCTAATGTCTTTCTTAGCCTTTGTAATTATTATCCAGTCATTCAGTTCCCAAATCTTCCTCTCTCCTATGAAACCCATCTTGATGATAATTAGCAATAGTGAAATCACCACCTCCACATCCGCTGAAGCATCCAGGACGAGGCTAGCTCTGCAGGATCCCCAAGGCGGGGGAGTGGGCGGGGGCGGGATCAGGGCCAGGCCGGGCATGGAGCGTGGGGCCAGGGTGTGTGGCAGGGGTGGCGGCGGCGGCCTGGAGCAGCCTTTCCTAGCCAGAGCTTGGAGGAGAATGGCTCGGGTGCCCCTTATAACTGGGCTCGGACCACAGTTATGTCCAGCTGTCCTAACAGGTACTTCATACAGGGTGGAGGCTGAGGGGAAGCACAGCAGTCTTTCCCACTTGTGTTTTGGAAAACAAAAATTAAAAAGCAGATTCCGCTTTGAAGACATTGTATCCGCAGAGCTTGGGGCACTGCAGTCTTGGATCTGGGGTCCTCCCTTACATAAGCGTGACTCCCTCTCCGCCACTAACAGCCTATCCATCAGCCACCTCCGCTGCCCCTTCTGCTGCCCTCCCGCCCAGTCCTGGCCCAATCTCAGCCAAACTGGCCTTCCTGCCTCCAGAGCCTACCTACTCCCTTGTGGCGCAGCCTGAATTGGGTTCCAGTGGAGGAGGCTCCACCCCAGGGCGGGGTTCGGGGGCAGAGAGGGGGTGCCCTTGGCCGCTGGAAATTGCACCCGATGGAGCGAACCGATTTCCAGTATACACAGCGTGATCTAGACACCACTGAAGTCTTTACCAAGAGCAGTCTGGGGAACCGCATTTCCTGTATGTATGTCCGCTGTGTGCCAAGGGCCAGGTTCACAGTTCTATTCTCCCATGGACTTGGGCCAGATGAGCAGCTTCTACATTGGCCTGGGCACCCACATCAACTGCAACATCTTCTCTTATGACTACTCAGGCTACGGGATGAGTTCAGGAAAACCCTCAGAGTAGAACCTCTATGCTGACATCGATGCTGCCAGGCCCTCTGGACCAGGTATGGCATCAGCCCAGAGAACATCACCTTGTATGAACAGAGCATCGGGATGGTGCCCACCGTGGACCTGGCTTCATGCTATGAGTGTGCTGCTGTGGTGCTGCATTCCCCCCTCACCTCAGGCATGAGGGTCGCCTTCCCTGATACCAAGAAGACCTATTGCTTTAACGCCTTCCCCAACATTGAGAAGGTCTCCCTCATCGTATCACCTGTGCTGATAATCCATGGCACTGAAGATGAAGTGATTGAATTCTTATACAGACTGGCACTGTATGAGCACTGCCCTAAAGCTGTGGAGCCACTTTGGGTGGAGGGTGCCAGGCACAACGACATCGAGCTCTATAGTCACTACTTGGAGCGCCTTGGAAAGTTCATCTCACAGGAGCTGACCAACCAGCGCAATTGAGACCCCAAGAGAGTCCCTCGGGGCAAGATGGGCACCATCAGGTACATAGGCCTGGGGAACCCATGGGGAGCTTGAAGCCACTGCTGATGAGTGAAAACTCCACAGGGTCAGCCCTCTGGAGGATTCCCCACCCCTGGACTTGCCTCTCCGGGTCCAGCACCCATGACCTCTTCTGATATCCACTCCCCTTCCAGGAGAGGGGAGGGACAGAATAACCCCCATCTTTCTCCCCACAAAGTCCGCAGTGATGACCTCAAACTGCTGCTAACACTGGGGCTGCCCCTGCCACCTGGGAGGGGCTGGGCAATCCAAACCCCCTCCTCTCCTGTTTCCCTTCCCTCTACCAGGACAACAGCAATAAGCCATCTGCCAAGTGTGGTAGGGGAGGATGTAAGTGGACCTCATCCTTGCCTACCTCCATCCCCCCAAATCCCAAAATCCTGAGAAGGTAGTGACTGTCTGGGAAACACCTGCCATCCCTCCCCCCACAGGTCTCTCTGCCAGTCAGGGAGGGATAATCCTACCACACTCCAAGCCAAACATGACTCCCTCCCAGCAGGGCCATTCATGATTTCAGACACCCAGACTCCTTTTCCCCACTCTCCCTAACATGTACAGATATACAGATAGATGGAAACATATCTGCATTCATTTTGGAAGCAAAAACAAAGAAATTAAAGATTTAAAATTTTAAAAAAATCACCACATATGCCCCTACATCTTAATATAATTTTCAGTTTCTTGTACAGGATTTTGTAATCCTTAGCAATGCTTCCTTGATACTTTCTGGCAGTACCATTTTTCACCATGTGAATGACTGTATCTAAGTAGTTTTGCTCTGATTTTAGAAGTGTTGGGAAGTTAATTGCTATTTCCTTTTTATTCTTCTCTTGATTCTTGTATTTGAAAGTCAAAATTTCTCTTCAGCTGTGATGTTTTCAACAAAAATGCTTGAAAGTCCTCTATTTCATTGAAATTCCATTTTTCCCATGAAGTGTTATACTCAGTTTTGCTGGGTAGGTGATTCTTTGTTTTAATCCTAGCTCTACTAACTTCCAGAGTATCATATTTCAAGTTCTTTGATCCCTTAATGTAGAAGCTGCTAGATCTTGTGTTATCTAGATTGTATTTTCACAATACCCAAATTGTTTCTTTCTGGCTGCTTGCAATATTTTCCCCTTGAGCTGGGAAATCTGGAATTTGGCTACAATATTCTTATCACTTTTCATTTTGATATTTCTTTCAAGAGGTCATCAGTGGATTCTTTCAATATCTATTTGACCCTCCAGTTCTAGAATATCAAGTCAGTTGTCCTTGATAATTTTTGAAAGATGTTGTCTAGGTTCTTTTTTAGATCATAGCTTTCAGGTAGTTCAGCAATTTTTAAATTATCTCTTCTGAATCTATTTTCCAGGTCAGCTGTTTTTCCAATGAGGTATTTCATGTTTTATTCTATTTTTTTCATTCTTTTGGTTTTATTTTATGATTTCTTGATTTTTCATAAAGTCATTCGCTTCCATTTGCTTCATTCTATTTTTTTTTATTTTTCATTTTTAACACAGTTCATATCACATAAAACAATTCCAACTTTTGGTCTGATGATACTTTTTTTAAGCATTTACAATATAGACCACAAATGAATTTTTTTAACATTAACCAACTGAGACAAAAATAATAACTATGCATGCTAACTTCACAAGCTCTTGATCTAATTGTCTCCACACTATTACTAAGAATTAAAGGACCTTAACGTTGTAGGTCTAAAGTCCTAAGCCTCATAGTTTAATTTTAGAATTGACCTCGGATGTTCCCCTACCAACAATCTATAATTTAATGGATCTGGTATTAAGCTTAGAAACCTTTTGACTACAGGAAATTTCCACTAAGAGTAGGGACATTTCAGGGAAACAATATCTCTCCAGCTTCATGTCAGTTCCAGGCAGGAGTAGATTGTCAACTTGCATTCATTTAGGCTTAAAGTCTGCCAGGTGTCAGTGGGGAAATTAAGTCAGAAGAATCCTACCTCAGCCCAGGTTGGACAGCCGCTCTCCCACCCTTCCCATGAGATCACCTTTTACAATTCATACCAGCATCTCACAGGCTTCTTACTGGCATCATGGATTGGAGGCTCAGATCACCTTTCTTGGTATCCATACCTGGAGTTAGGCTCAGAACAGTCAGTTAATAGTTCCATAGAATCTTAGAATAGCAAGTTCCAATAACCAGGTTTCAGATATGGCTATAATTTCTCATTGGCTAAGGGACATCTTTTGAGGCAAGTCTTGAGTGACTTACATGCCTTTCTATACATGTTCTATTTCCTGATTAAATAACAATCATAAAATCAAATTTACCATTAAAACCTCAACTTTTCCATCAATGCCAAATTTTGCCTGAGGTTACCTGCCTCTAGAAAACTTAGACTTAAATTCTTTCCCCCAAACTAATGATGTCTCTGATTTAGTCTCAGTAATTAGTTCAGTCAATTGTTTCAGTACTAATTGCTTTTACATCACTTTGTAACATGTTCAATTTTTCTCCACATCTCTCCCCTAATGCATTCTGATTACCCTTCCCTCAATGTACCCTCCCTTCTATCACACCCCAACTTTCCCTTATCCCTATCTTCTCTCTTTTCTTGTAGGGCAAGATAAATGTCTATACCCCATTACCTGTGTTTCTTATTTCCTGGTTATATGAAATAATAATTCTCAATATTGGTTTCTAATACTTTGAATTCCAGTTTCTCTCCCTCCCTCCCCATCCCCACTGAGGTCAGCAATTCAATACAGATTAAATATGTGTCATTTTGCAAAAGATTTCCATAATAATCATGTTGTGTAATACTAACTATATTGCCTTCTATCCTACTGTATCCCCTTTTGGTTTTTTATTCCCTCATTTGACCTTGTCCCTTCCCAAAAGTGTTTATTTCTAGTTATTCCCTTCTCCCATTTGGTCTCCCTTCTATCATCTCCCTCACCCCACTTGTCCCCTCCTCTCCTACTTTTCTGTAGTGTAAGATAGATTTTTATACCAAATTTAGTGAGCATGTTATTCCCTCCTTAGGCCATATGTGGAGAGAGTGACTTCATTTTTCCTCTCTCCCCTTCTCCCTTTTTCTCCTCCATTGGACAAAATTATTCTTATCTCTTTTATGAGTTATAGCCTGCCCCGTTCCATTTCTCCCTTTCTCCTCCCAGTATTTTCTTCCTTCACCCCTTAATTTTTATTTTATTTTTGTTTTTTTTGTGGATATCATCTCTTCTGATTCAACAGAACCTGTATTCTCTGTCCATATGTGTGTGTATGTGTGTGTATGTACAATCTCTCCACCTATGCAAATACTGAGAAAAGTCTCAAGAGTTACAAATATTTTCTTTCCATGTAGGAATGTAAACAGTTCAGCTTTAGAAAGTCTTTTATGATTTCTCTTTCCTGTTTACCTTTTCATACTTGTCTTGATTCTTGTGTTTGAAAGTCAGCTTTTTTCTTCAGTTTTGGTCTTTTCATCAAGAATGCTTGAAAGTCCTCTATATCATTGAATGACCATTTATACCCTTGAAGTATTATACTCAGTTTTGCTGGGTAGATGATTCTTGGTTTTAATCCCAGTTCCTTTGACTTCTGGAATATCCTGTTCCAAGCCCTTTGATCCCATAATGTTGAAGCTGACAGATCCTGTGTTATCATGATTGTATTTCCATAATACTCGAACTATTTCTTTCTAGCTGCTTGCAGTATTTTCTCCTTGACCTGGGAACTCTGAAATTTGGCCACAATATTCCTAGGAGTTTCTCTTTTGGGGTCTCTTTCAGGAGGTGATTGGTGGATTCTTTCAATATTAATTTTTCCCTCTGGTTCTAGAATATCTGGGACTGTTTTCCTTGATAATTTCATGGAAGATAATGTCTAGGCTCTCTTTTAGATCATGGCTTTCAGGTAGTCCCATAATTTTTAAATTGTCTCTCCTGGATCTATTTTCCAGCTCAGTTGTTTTTCCAGTGAGATGTTTCACATTATATTCTATTTTTTCAAACTTTTAGTTTGTTTTTAAACTGCTTGGTTTATGTCATAGTCATTAGCTTCCCTGAAGTCAGTTCTTCTTTTAAAGAACTATTTTATTCAGTGAGCTTTTGAACCTTCTCCTCCATTTGGCTAATTCTGCTTTTTAAAGGCTCTTTCTCCCCATTGGCTTTTTGGACCTCTTTTTCTAATTGAGTTAGCCTCTTTTTAAAGGTGTTATTTTCCTCAGCATTTTTTTGGTTTTTCTTTAGCAAGCTGCTAACTCATTTTTCGAGCTCTTCTATTGCCTGAGTCTAGTTTAACTTCCATCTGGAGGCAGGCGCCTTGACTTCCTGTGAAATTATGCCTTGTTCTTCCTCATCTGAAAGGATGGGAGGAGACACCTGTTCACCAAGAAAGTAATCTTCTCTGGTCTTATTTTTTTTTTCCCTTTTTTGGGCATTTTCCTAGCCGGTTACTTGATTTCTGAATACTTTGTCAAGAGGGTGGTCCCATTACCCCTTCTCTCCCCAGTGTCATGTTCAAGGCTGAGATTGGACTCAGCTGCTCAATTCTCTAGGGCTTTGGGTGGGGGCAGGGCTGTCACTGAGGGCTGAGGTTTAGATCAGCTGCTCCTTACTGCTTAAGGCTTTAAGCTGAACTGCCTGGACAATGGACCCAGCTTGCTTGCTGGCCACCTTAGCTGCCTGCAGTCTGCTGCTGCTGTTGCTGCTGTCAGGAACCCCAGGCCCCTCTCACCCTGCTGGGCAAGCCCTCCCATACTGCTCTTTGGAGCTTTCTTTGCCTCTTGTGGGTTGAGGTATCTGGGACCCTCCTTGTTGGGAACTTTGCCCCGGACATCTGTTCAGGTCCTGTTCCTCCCAGTGCCATGTGGCTAGGGCTTGGCTCTGCTTGGCTCAGCTTCCTGTGAGATAGACCTTGCCTGTAGTCCTTCCAGGTTACCTTTGGCTGGAAACCTCTTTCACTCTGTTGTTCTGTGGCTTCTGCTGCTCTAGAATTTGTTGAGAGTTATTTTTTTACAGGTATAGACTGTGGGGGAAGCGCTAGAGTATATGTGTCTTTCTACTCTGCCATCTTGGCTCAGCCCCCTTCCATTCTATTTTTGAAGAAATTATTGTCTTCAGCGAGCTTTTGGACCTCCTTTTGCATTTGGCCAATCTTGCTTTTTAAGGTATTATTGTCCTCATTTGCTTTTTGGACCTCTTTTGCCACTTGGGTTACTCCAGTATTTTGGGGTTGTCCTTTACCAAACTGTTGAGTCATTTTTTCATGATTTTCTTGCATCACTCTCATTTCTCTTCCCAATTTTTCCTCTACTTCTCTTACTTGATTTTCAAAATCATTTTGGAGTTATTCCATTACATGAGACCAATTCATATTTTTCTTGGAGCCTTTAGATGGAGGAGCTTTGACTTTGTTATCTTCTTCTGGTTGCATGTTTTGATCTTCTTTGTCACCAAAGTAAGGTTCTATAGTCTGAGCTTTTTTAAGCTGTTTGCTCATGTTCTCAGTCAAATACTTGATTTTCTAGCTCTTTGTCAAGGTAGGACTGCTTCCAGCGGGGGTGGGGTTGGGAGTGGGGCTAAGGAGGGGTAGTACTGTCCCAGGCTTCAGGAGTTTTGTATCACCAGCTTGATTCCCCACTGTCTGTGGGCCCAGACCTTTGAAATCAGCCCTTGTTGCTGCCACTGCCATTGCTGTTACTACTGCCCTTGGCACTACTTCCTCTTCCTCGGCCCCTAGGGCCAGACCCCAGCCAGACCAGGTCCCACAGAGCTTTCTCACTGACCTTCTAAGCAGTCTTTGGCATTTGTTGGTTGAGAAGTCTGGAAACTACCACAGCTGCCAGTGGCTCATACCCTTGAAGCCTGCTCCAACACTGTTTGTGTTGATGTGACTCCCACTGAACTGTGCTCCACTTTGCTCCCAACCAGATGTGATAGATGCTTCCTGTTGACCTTCCAGGATGTCTTGGGCTGGAGATTTGTTTCACTCCAACATTTTATGGATTCTGTAGCTCTAGAATTTGTTTAGAGTTATTTTTACAAGTATTTGGAGGGATTTGTTGTGGAGAGCTCAAGCAAATCCCTGCTTTTACTCCACCATCTTGGCTCTGCCCTTCTCCACACCCAAATCAGCAGTTTTGAACAAGAATCTGTGGGGAGATTTCTTGTGATATGTAAACTCAGATGGGGAGGAATAAATTTATGTAAATTTATGGTTTATGTAAAAATTATGTCTACATCTGTATTGACCTTTGGTTTTCTCTGTAGTCCTGTGTATTTTTTATTCATTTAAAATCATTTTTGGAATAATTTTAGAAAAGATCCATGGACTTCCTCAGACTGCCAAAGGGGTTGATGATACAAAAATGATTAAGTACCTTCACCATAAATACTATGGGTTAAAATTGCTTTGAAATTACAGTAGTGAGGAGTGAATCTAAGGGGAGTTGGACAGTGGGTCATTGTAGAAGGTAAAAGCTGTTGTACTTATAAGAGTACAACAGCTTATGTGGTCAAGTTATGTTAATGATCCCATTGACGATGTAGGACAAGAAGCCTGCCTACTAAATAAAAGATTCTTTAGTTTTGATCCATACCCATTGCTCTGTGATCTTTCTCCCCTATGGGGAGTGGTGGAAGAGATGAACATGCCTTTGAGAGGCTGTGACTTATTTCAATTTTTGCTGCCTTCCATTCTTTTGTATATCTTTATATTGAAAGCAATTAATCTTCCAATGCTGTCAAATTTGTCTCCTTCCACACAGATCTCTTCTGTGTTTACTTACTCTGGTGCATCCACTCTTTCTGCCATCATCTTCTTCTTCTTGAATGCCATTTCAGCTACTTTGACTAGCACATCCATGACACCATCTATCCATCTCATCCTCTGCTGTCCCCTTTTCCTTTTGCCTTCAATTTTTGCCAAATCAAGGTCTTTTCCAATGAACACCATCTTCTTATTATGTGGCCAAAGTATCTAAACTTCAAGTAAGAGATGGCAAGATAAGAAGATGTCCATCCAGACATGGAGTACAGACAATCCAAAGAGATAGAAAGAGGAGATGATATGTTATGTGTAAGGCATATCAAGTAAATTATAGAGTGTACAGGTGGAGGATATAGTGGGAGAAGGCTGGCAATATAATACAAGACCAGGTTTTGAAGAGCCTTAAATGCCAGGGTACAGTATATCTACTTTCAGTAGATAACATGGAATGATTGGTGTTTAATAAGCAGGGATACGGATTTGGTTTGATTTGGGAAAACCCCTCTGGCAGTAGCGTGTGTAGAGCATTATTTGCAGTTGGGAGACCAATTAAAAAGCTCTTGGAATAATTTAGTTTTGAGGTGATGAGATCCTGGTCTAAGGTGGTGGCCATATTAGTGGAGTGAAAGAAATGATGTCAAGAGGTACCACCAAGTTAGAAATGATAAGATTTGAGAACTGGTTGGATATTTGGAACAAAGGAGATTGAGGAGTTGAGGAGGATGCCAACTTTGTAAATCTGGGCAACTGGGAAGATGATTTTGCCAAATTATAACAGTGAAACAATATATCAGTATTTCTGAGATTCAGCTACAACACTCCTTAGGAGAAAAATAATATCACTGCAAAATATATTAGCAAAATAGAGAATATCAATAAATTATGCATTTAAAAATAGAAAGCTAACAAAAAACTTGAAATAAGCACAAAAAATATATAATTAAATATTAAAGGAAACAAACTGGAAACAAAAAAACTATAGAAATGATAAGTAAAAATAAAATCTTGTTCTTCAAAAAGATTAATAAAATGGACAAATCTCTTACTTGGAAAATACTAGGGAATCTAGTACTCCTTAAAGAATTCCTTAAACAAAGAACAACTTTAAAAATTGGAGTAAACTTCAGTGCTCATGGGTGGGCGTTGTTAATATAATAAAAAAGGCGATACTATTAGAGTTAATTTAAACTTTTAGTGCTATACCAGTAAAATTGTGAAAAGCATACTTTATTTTTAAATAGTATTTTATTTTTATTATTGCATGTACAGATGATTTTTAAAATTTTGAGTTTCAAATTTTTTGCCTCTTTTTCCCTTCCCCCTCTCTAAAAAGGTAAGAACTTTAAAAGGTTGTTCACATGCAATCATATAAAGAATATTTCTGTATTAGGCATGTTATGAAAGAGGAAACAGACCAAAAGAAAAAAAAAACACACTCACAAAAAGATAAAGTGAAAATAGTATGTATGTTTCAATTTACATCCAGGCTCCATCAGTTCTTTCTCTGTATGTGGATAGCATTTTCCATCATGAGCCCTTTGGAATTGTCTTGGATCACTGTATTTCTGAAAAGAGCTAAGTTATTCATAGTTAATCACTGCAATACATTACTGTTACTGTGTACAGTGTTCTGCTGGTTTTGCTCACTTGACTTTGCATCATTTCATGTAAGTCCAGATTTTTCTGAAATTCACCTACTTGTAATTTTTCTTAAAGTATGATGGTATTCCATCATAATTATATGCCACAACTTGTTCAGCCATTCCCCAGTTGATGGACATCCCCTCAATTTCCAATTCTTTGTTATCACAAAAAAGAGCTGCTATAAAAATAAATACATGTAGTTTCTTTGCCTTTGTTATGATCTCTTTAGGATGCAGACCTAATTGCTGAAACAAATGGTATGCACAGTTTTTACCTTTTGGGCATAGTTCCAAATTGCTCTCCAGAATGGTAGAATAAGTTCGCAGCTCCACCAACAATGCATTGGTGTCCCAATTTTCCCACATCCTCTCCAACATTTATTATTTTTCTTTTCTGTCATATTAGCCAATCTGATAGTTGTGAAGTGGTTCCTCAGAGCTGCTTTTATTTGCATTTCTCTGATCAATAATAATTTAGGACATTTTTATATATATTTGATTTGTTTATCTGAAAACTGCCTGTTAATATCCTTTGACCATAAGGGAAATGATTTGTATTCTTATAAATTTGACTTAGTTCTCTATACATTTGAGAAATGAGACCTTTGCCACAGACACTTGCTATAAGAATTGTTTCTCAGCTGTGTTAACTTCTAATCTTGGTTGAATTGGTTTTGTGAAAAAAAACTTTTAAATTAAATATAATCAAAATTATTGGTTTGACATTTTTTAATGCTCTCTCCTTCCCTCCTTCCCTCCCTCCATCTCTCTCTCTCTCTCTCTCTCTCTCTCTCTCTCTCTCTCTCTCTCTCTCTCTCTCTCTCTCTCTCTTTCTCTCTCTCTCTCTCTCTCTCTCTCTCTCTCTCTCTCTCTCTCTCTCTCTCTCTCAAATTCTTCCCTTCTCCATAGATCTGACAAACTATTTCTTCCCCTCCTCATTTGATTATGGTATCACCCTTTATCTCTAAATCATCTGCCCATTTTGACCTTATCTTGGCACAAAGTATAAAAGTTGTTCAATATCTAATTTCTGCCATACTGTTTTCTAGTTTTCCCAGAGGATTTTGTCAAATAGTGAATTCCTATCCCAGAATTTGGGTTCTTTGGATTTATCAAAGAATAGGGCTACTGTGGTCATTTACGACTGTGTCTTGTGTACCTAATCTGTTCTACTGATCCACTGCTGAATTACTTAGCCAGTAATAGATAGGTTTGGACCTATTTTATTTGTGTGCAAAGTGTTTTGTAACATACAATTCTTGGGTATGTCTTGGAAGGTAGACTCCCAAGTATTTTATATTGTCTACAGTTATTTTAAATGGGTTTTCTCTTTCTATCTCTTGCTACTGAGTTTTGTTGGTAATGTATAGAAATACTGATGATATATAAGGGTTTATTTTATATCTTGCAACTTTGCTAAGCTTGATAATTATTTCAAGTATTTCTTTAGTTGATTCTCTAAGAATCTCCAAGTACACCATCATGTCATTTGTAAAGAGAGATAATTTTATTTCCTCTTGTCTATTCTAATGCTTTCCATTTCTTTTTCTTTTTTATTGGAAAATCCTATTTTAGAGAATATGATGAAGTAATAAAATTCATTTGGAAAAACAAAGTTATGATTTCTAAGGAAATAATGAAAAGAGATGGATGAAGGGGAATTAGAACTTTCAGGCTATGTTATAAAATTGTCTGGCACTGATTAAAGAATAAGCAATGTAGTAGACTAGAAAGGGGAAAATCAAAACCTATGAAATTCAATGAGCCAGTGTTCAGTAGGAAAACAGAAATTACTTAGGAAAGAACTCTTGAGGAAACTGGAAAGTACTCTGGCAGAAAGTAAACTTGGATTCCCTCTCACTTTGGCCTCCTCTGGTCAGTGGAGTGCCTGTTAGCACAGGTTGTGGTGTACAGATGACTAAGTCTAAGGACCATACCAACCACAACCAATCATGAAAATGGCACAGAAATGGCATCAAGAAACCTAGCTCACAGAGATATGAGTCTCAGAAAGGGGTTGACCCCAAGTTTCTGAGAAACATGCATTTTACCAAGAAACAGAAGAAGGGCCTGAAGATGATTCAGGCCAACACTACCAAAGTCATCCAGGCCTGAGCAGACGCCGTCCAGGCCCTGAGCATCAAGGCCTCCAAGGCCAGACTTCTCAGGCCCAAGAGCCTCAAGGTCAGTGCACAGCATACTGGCCACAAGATGGCCACCAAGCATCCAGGCCCGAGAGTCAGCATCAAAGGTCCAGACCCCAGGATCACAAAGCCTGACTCTAAGGTTGCCAGAACCACTGACCCCAAGGTCACCAAGTCTGCTGCCAGCGTTAGTAACTCTGATCTCAAGGCTACTAAAACTGGCCCAAGGCCACCAAATCTGTTGCTAAGGTCACCATGTCTTACTCCAAGGTCACTAAGTCTGATCCCAAGGCAGCCAAGTCTGATGATAAGGCTGCAAAGCCCAATAATTTCAAGTCTGCTAAGCCTACTGATCCTAAACCTGCTGACCCTAAGCCTGCCAAGTCCAAACCCAAAGATACTGGGACTAAAGCTGCTGGTTCCAAGCCTTCATATAGATGCTTCAGGATAGAAGGACTTGTTTAAACCCTAAAGCAACATTTTTTCCCAGCCAGGGTATGATTATTCACTGTTTTGTGTACGTAAAGGAAATGGTGAGTCATAAGAAAAAAAAAGAAACTAAGCTTAGGTTAACATTTTAAACCACATTCCACAATATATCCTAAATAAGTGTGTGTCCTAAAAACTAAAGATCATATTGAAAAAAAATAGAGAAATCATATCATTTACCTCTCACAACTATGGGTAGGAGATGTATTCTTAACCAAGCAAAGAATATAGATATGTAAGAATATTCCAAATGACTAAAAATAAGAGAAATGTACCTCAAAATAATGGTGATATTTCATCTTACACCCAGAAAATTCTCAAAGATTAAAAAAAAAGACAGCAATGGTTAATGCTGGAGGGGTGATGGAAAAATAGGTACATTGGTACATTGTTGGAGTTGTGAATCAGTACCACCCTTTTGGAAAGGATCATGCAAATAAAATGACTAAGATGTCTACGCCTTTTGAGTCAGAGATTGCATTATTGGGCTCACACACTAAGAAGTCCCCAAGACATCAAAATATTTGTAGCAACAGTTTTTGTGACAGCAAAGAATTGAAAGCAGAATAAATATCCATAGATTGAGGGATGCCTAAATACATTATGGTGAGTGAATGTTATGAAATGTTGCTCTGCTGTAAGAAATTGTGTCTATGCTAAATACAGCAAAATATGGAAAGGTATACACAAACTTACTCAGAGTAAAAAGCAGAATGTAAGCAGTCTGAAGAAAAGAATATATATGATGACTACAACTATATAAAAGAGTATATATAATGATTACAATGTAAATAGAAAGAAAAAATATGTACAAATCAAAAATGAATATTGCCAAACTACTTTTCAAAAGTAGCATTGACTCAAGATATTTGAGAAGAAACTTCTACCCCATCCTTTTGCAGAGGTTGGAGGTAAACAAGTGTTGTACATTGTACATGTTTTCAGACCTATTCAATATATCAATTATTTATACTGATTTTTTCCCTCTTTTTCTTTTTCTTAACAGACTATCTTATTATATCAGATGGCTCTCTGAGAGGGAGAGTAAAGGCAACTATAGTAACTAAAAAACCAAGAAATCAGTAACAACATTAATGATTTCGTTTTCAGGTCCAGGATGGGGAAGGCATAGCTAGGTATTTCATACATAAAAGATATGTAGCAAATACAATATATTTGCATGATTGTTCTATTTATGTTGTGTATTATTTTCTTGGCTCTGCTTACTTCATTCTGCATCAGTTCATATAGATTTTCCAGGCTTTTCTATATTCTTTACATTCATCATTCTTATAGTCCAATAATATTCCATTACATTAATGTACCACAATGTTTTTAGCCATTCCCCTGTCAACAGGCAACCTAGAAAACTAATAAGGTCTTAGTTCACATTAAGAATCAGAGTTCACTGTAATCCTTCAGAATGACAGAGGTGATAGTCTTGTTCTCTGCCCTTTTAAATCACATCTAATGGATTCAGTTCTGGGCATAATATTTTAGGAAGGACATTGATAATTTAGGGCCACTAGGTGGTGCAGTGGGTAGAGTACCAAGCCTAGAGTCAGGAAGGCTCCATCTTCCTGAGTTCAAATCTAGCCTCAGACAATTACTAGCTATGTGTACCTTGGAAAGTCACCTAATTCTGTTTTGCCTCAGTTTTCTCATCCATAAAATGAATTGGAGAAGGAAATGGCAAACCATCTGAGTGTCTTTGCCAAGAAAACACCAAAAGGGGTCACAAAGAGTTGGACCCAACTGAAATGACTAAATAACAAAATTAAAGAATATTCATAGGAGGGAAAACAGGATGACCAAAAGCCACCACATCATGCCACACTAAAATTATTTGAAGGAACTAGATTTTGTTTTCTTGTGTAATAACAATACCTTCTCAGAAAATGTCTACTTCTTGAGGATAGGGACAATTTCAGTTTTGCCTTTATGCCCCAAGCCCAGAATAGTGCCTTGTACCTAACTAGATTGTGCAGTGGATAGAAAACTTGGCCTGGAGACAGGAAGACCTGAGTTTGAATCTTGGCCTAGATTCTTGTTAGTTGCATGAACCTGAGGCAAGTCATTTAACTTCTCTTAAGTACTTTCCAAGTCATAAAACAATATATAAATGCTAGTCATTATTAAAATTTTATTGAATAAGAACATCAAATTTATATAGCACTTTACCACCTGCAAAATATATTTTACATACATTATCTCATTTGTGCCTCATAATAATCCTGTTTGGTGGGTACTACACATATTATCATTCTCATTTTCTAAATGAGAAAACAGAGGCCCAGAAAACTCAAATGAATCACCCAAGGTCATAGAAATATTAAGTGTCTAAGGTTATATTTGAACCTCAGGCCTCCCAGACTCCAGGTCCAACATTATCCACTATATTACTGTTGATCAAATATTTTTCAGTCATATCCAATTCTTTCTGACCCCATTTGGAGTTTTCTTAGCAAAGATACTATAGTGGTTTGCCATTTCCTTCTCCACCTCATTTTTCAGATGAGGAAACTGAGGCAAACAAGGTTAAGTGACTCGCCCAGGGTCACACAGCTAGTAAGTGTCTGAGGCCATATTTAAAGTCAGGAAGATGAGTCTTCTTTACACCAGGCCTGGCACTTTCACACTGATTTTTTGCCTGTGGGACAGCATATTTCAGTGAGCAGAGTGCTGGATTTCTATCCTGACTACGTCCCCTACTACATTTCAGATCTTGGATAATCACGACTTTCTAGGTTTCAGGTTGTTGTTCTGTAAAGTGAGACCGTTGAATTCGATCCCCTTTAAGGTTTCCTATCCTTAAATCCATTATCCTGTGAAAGCTGTTTGCAAATATTTGAAAGTCTGTCCTGTGCAAAAGAATAAGATTTACTGTGCTTGCCCTCATAGGGAGAAATAGATAGAAGTTTCAGGGGAAAGGATAAGGATAGACTTCTTAATAATTAGAACTGCAAACAAATGGAATTGGCTTCACTCAGGAAGCAGTTATTTTCAAGGAAAGGTTGAGTGGTTAACTTTCAGGTGTGTTAGAGAAAAGACTTGGATGAGATGGGCTTCTGAAGCTTCTTCTAAACCTGAGAGTTTTATACACACACACACATACACACACATACATATATACATATACATATATATATATATATATTATTCATACATTTTATTTTTACATTTAGATTTCCCCATGTGGCCCTTCTCATCCGCCTGATTGGAGAGCCATATTTTATAGCAAAGAAATCTTTTTAGAAGAAAAAGAGAAGGAAGAAAAAAATTCAATGAAACCAATTAACACATTGAAAGCTATCTGTCATCATATACAGTCCATATCAAAGGACCGCAAACTCTGCAAAGGAGGAGAAAATGTCTTCTCACTCTTCTTTAGTAATTTGTTTCTTCTGTGTAATTTTGCAGCATTCAGTTCCTTTTATCCCTTTTTGTATACATTGTTGCAATCCTATATAAATTGCTTTCCTGGTTCTGCCAGGTTCTGCTTTGTGCTACTTTGTGTAGGCTTTTCCTTGCTTCTCTGTATTCACAATGTTCATTGTTTCTTAGAGCACAGTAATATTTCATTGCATTCATGCAACAATTTGTTTAGCCATCCCCCAATCCTTGGGCATTTATTTTCTTTCTCTTTCTTTGCTCTTACGAAAAGTGCTACTACAAATATCTATGTATATGGAGAATGTTTTTCTTTAAAGATTCATATTATTCTCATAATCTCCTAAGGAAATCAATCCCATTTTGGACAGCATTAATAATAAGCCAATCCTTAATATGAGCTCCAATCTGTCTCCCCGTTACTTTTATCCATGGGTCCTTGTTATACCCTTTGGGGCCAAATAACACAGACCCAATCAATTCCTCTCCACACTTTTATTTAAAAGCAGAAGTGCAGCCTTTACATTGATCTCAATTAAACTTACTCTTATGAAATTCAGGCCATCACACACATCAGGGCTGTCAAGATATTTTTGGATCCTGATTCAGATATCCTATGTAGCAATTATCCATCCTTTCCTCCTTGACCTCAAACAGTACTCCATACACAGTTATAGTAGTTACTCAATATATTCAGTGAATGGCATTTGTTGAGCTGAAAGATATTTTGTAGGTATATTTAAAATAAATAAAAATGCGGTCATGTGAATCTGAGTGAAGTTTTTGCATTTTTTCATTCTACTTTTGTAAGGCTAAGATATTTTCACGTAAATACACATAACAATAATTTGTTTCCATAGCATTTAAAAGTTCACAAAGCACTTTATATACCTCATGTCATTTAAGCCTCACAATAACCCAGTGAGGTTTTACTATAGTTATTATTCTCCCCATTTTATTGATGAGGAAACTGAAACTTCAAGAGACTCAGTGACTTGTTCACAGTCTTACAACTAGTGTCCGAGATAGGTTTTTGAATACAGATTTTCCCAACTCCAAATCTAGCACAATCTACACAAATCAACCTTTCTATATCTTTAATATGTGGTCTTATTTTCCATTTTCAAATTGTCTTTTTTTAGTACTTTTAGCAGTACAAATCAGTGGGATGAATTATCATTCCATAAATGTTGGGCTGATCCATAGGTGACAAAAAACAAACAAAGAAGACTCTGTTGGAAAATGAATTTTCAACTTAGTTCTTTGAAATGAGTATGAGCTAATGGGGGCATTTCTAACCCAGGAAGGTTCAGAAACGATTGTGACTTACCATTGGACACTTGGCAATGATTATAATGAATAACTATTAATTAAACTTTCTTCTGGGTCTTTCTGAATTTACTACATCCACAGAAATCTCTTTAAAATGAGATATTGAATGTACTTGTTTGGAAATGGTGATGACAAATGCCCTGCCTGCTTAAAACAAATTTGAGGACAAGCTTTGAAATGGCTAACTATTCAGTATGATCCACACGTGAAATTTGTCTAGAAAAATTAGTAAGGGATGAAACGAATATCAGTCAGTGGATTTGTTAGAGGTAGATGTTTACACAGATGTTGTAAGTGAGACTCTACCCTCAACTTCCCCCCCCCCCCCGCCCCAAAACCAAACCTTAGGTTGCTGACAGCCCGACAATTTTGCATATGTGTGTTAACAGGAGAATGCGCAGTGTTTCGAATGAATGGGGAAACGGGTCTAAATGACTTTCAGATTAGCTGGAACAGATGGAAGGGTCACAGTTGAACAACTTTACACAGCAACATAAAGGCAATGTTCCAGTGGAGTTCATTGCCCCTGACAGATACTGTCAATCAACCTAGGCCCTCTCTCAGTTAACTAACAGCCTGTCCCTTTAAAGATTAAATTTTTTTTCCCAAGTATTGTAAGGTGATGACTACAGTTTATCTGGTTTATGTCAGGCATAAACTCTACCCCAAACTGAGTACAGTTTAAAAACAACCACCTCCCCATCCCCCTCCTCCCTCCATTAGATTGTGGATATTTTGGCCACAACTGCGATATAGACTTGGAAGGAGCAATTTTCTAATAAATCATTTCTATGGATGTTTAAGTCTTATAGTGTGGCTTCTGAGGGTCTGTTGTCTCACAGATTAGAGGGCGGCAGCAGCACCTCATGCCCAAAATGGAATGATTCTTTGAGGAATTGGGGGAAGGGAAAAAAAATCTATGAGAGATGATTTAGAGTAGTCTTATCAGGAAAAAGTAACTGATGCCACACTGGAATATCTTCAGTTGAATTGTTTGGCAGAATTCCCGATTGAAGCCTATATTTGACAGTTATTAAGCTCATTCAGGAAAAGGTCACAAGTACCAGGGGAAGAGAGTATTGCATATACTGTTGGGCTCCAGAATTGTAAGTGTAGTTTTTACTAAAAAATATTTTTTCTCTTGCATGGGAGAGTTTAGTATAGGGGTATGGAAAGAGAAGGATTATCTGGAAATTAATACGACATAAAAACAAACCAAAAAAAAACAATGATAAAACTTATTTTATAAAGAAAAAAAGCAATTCTGTCATTTCCTTCAAGACTCAGATTAAATACTACCTTTCTACATAAGACCTTTCCTCATTTTCCCTACTTGCTATTTCCCCCTACCCCACCCCCCATTATCTTGCATTTATATCACATTTATTCTGTGTACAGTCATTCTTTCCACATCAAGGAGGTTAGCAGTACAGTACCTCCATAATCTGGAAAATCTGTATAAAATATAGTAGCTGTTGTTTGTCATCCGTTCGGCTTTTGTGTTCTTTTCTCAAACTTTGACTTTTTGCTTATTTTAACTTTAAAAAACAAATTATGCATATTTATGGTATTAAAAGATAAAAAAGTTGATATTATACAATACTATGCATATATTTTATGCATTTCTGAGTTTCTAAACTTTTTATGTGTTGTCTGCTGGCCTTCACGTGTTCCATAAAATTAATTTAATTTCTTTTGCTGACCTGCAAAATATTGAAAGCATAATAGGAAGAGTCTAGATGGAAAGGTTAACTGTATACTTAATTATGTACATGTTGCCTTGCTCAATGGAATAAAAGTTTTTGAGGGAGCAGGGATGTTTTTTTGTTCATCTTGGTATCCATGGTACCCGGTATATAAAAATTACTTAGTAGGTTTGTTGATTAAGTGAATTATGCAGCATTTTCCCTAACCTGTATTAATGGTGAGGCAGATATTCTACCTATCAATCAATCAATAAACATTTATTAAGTACCTACTGTGTGCCAGGCACTGCGCTAAGTGTGGGGGATACAAAAAGAGCTAAAGATAGCCTCTGACTTCAAGGAACTCACCATCTCATGGGGGATTCAATACACAACCAAATATATACAGAGCAAGCTATCTACAGGATATACAGGAAATAGTTAACCAGTTATTAAATAATTGAAGGAGAGGGACTGGAATTAAGAGGGATTGGGGAAGGCTTCTAGTAAAAGGTAAGATTTTACTTGAGACTTAAAGGAAGCCAATAGTCAGAGTGGAGAAGGGAGACTGTTCCAAGTCTGGGGGACAGCCAGAGAAAATGCCTGGAGCTGAGAGATGGAGTGTCTTGTTCATGGAACAGTCAGGAGGCCAGTGTCATCAACTCAGTAACACTGGATGATACAGTGGATGGAATGCTGGACCTAAATCCCAAAAGACCTAAGTTCAAATTCAACTTCCAGTATCTACTAGCTGTATGACCCTAGGCAAGTCACATAACCTATGTCTGCCTTAGTCACCTCATCTACAAAATAGGAATAATAATAGGATCTACCTTCCAAGGTTGTTATGAGGATCTAAGGAGATATTTGTAAAGAGCACTTTAACCTATTTAAATACTGTCTGTTATTATTATTAACTCACTGATTTAGTTCAACAAACAAACAGTTACTAAGTATCTCCTATAAAACAAATGCTATTTCAGGCATTGAAGATAAGAAGACGCAAATGAAACAGTCCTTGCCCTCAAAAAGCTTACCTCCTAAAAAAAAAAAAAAAGGAAAGGGAAGGGAAGGGAAGGAGAGGAGAGGAGAGGAGAGGGGAGGAGAGGGGAGGAGATGGGGGGAAGGAAAGGGAGGGGACAGGAAGGGAGGGGAGGGGAAAAAAAGCTTACCTCCTACAGTGAGGATGCCACAAATACTTAGATACAAAGTACAGTACAAAGAAATGTGAAGAGAGAGAACACTACAGGAAGTAAGAGGAGATAAGTAAAGGCTTCCTGTAAGTTGGCAGAGCTGTGCTTTGAAAAAAAGTAGGGACTTTAGAAAGCTGAGGAGAATGGTGCACTACATACTTGGGAAATCACTTGCAAAGGCTCAGTGGTGGGAAATGGGATGTCACTTATGAATAAAATAAATATTTCATCGAGAGAAGAATCTGGATAAATCTGTGGTTTTATTGGTGTGGGAAACTCCTTGTGAGAAAACTCCCTCTTCCAATGTGGGTCAGATCAGTAACTTTTTTGTAATTTCTAATGTTAGACATTCCTTGGGATATTGATAGCTAACTTGCCCAGAATCACAAAACCAGTATGTATCAGAGTCAGGATCTGAATTCAAATCTTCACCCTTTGGCTTCTCTGTAACCATCATAATATTATTTGGAGGTGATACTTTAGGAAATAAAGATGATGATTTCTATTTGATATTCTATAAATGACTACTGATAACATGATGCGATAGTGTAGCCAATACTTTCCTCAGGATACAATGTGGGTAGATGGCTCAGAAAAAGATCACTACCTTGATGTCATCAAGGTGCCTACTTGGATGGAGGATAAACTCCATACAGAATCAATTTCAGGATCATTTCCCCAAGGCTGATCAGTGATGAAATGACTTGAAGTATTAGGGCAGAAGTGTTTGGGGTCTTGGTGTTGCTTTACAGTGTTCTTTGCAAATGAATGCTTGTCCATAGCAGATTGCAAAGGAGAGAAGTTTTTGATTATAGAGAATGATACTATAAAGAGAAAGACTCATTGATGCATGAAGAGATTCACCCAACTTTGGGGTAGAAGTTTATTCTGCAAAGGAAGAGTTATAGTTTGGTTCCTGTGGAACCAGAAATGATCCAAGAGGCCAAAACTTTGGTGAGATGAACCAGTAGTCTAACTGGCTGGTTTATTTTTTTTACATAATAGTACTTTATTTTTTTCCAATTACATGTAAAGATAGTTTTTAACATTCATTTTGTAAGATTTTGAGTTCCAATTTTTTCTCCCTCCTTCCCTTCTCCTTCCCCTCCCCAAGACAGCAATCAATCTGATATAGGTTATATATATATAGAATCATTTTAAACATATTAGTCTAATTGGTTGTTTGGAAAGAAATAAAAACTGATCTAGAAGCTGGGAATTAGGGGTTCTAGTCTCTGACCTACCACTCGGTAAATGTATGGCTTTTGTTAAGTCATCTGCTCTCTCTGGACTTTAGTTTTCTCATGTATAAAATGAGATGATTTTATTTTAGCCAAATGATCTCTGACACCTTCCAATTCTAACATTTTATGCTTATAGTTATATTTCATTCACAAGGTTAAATACACTATGCCATTATTAGCCATTAACAAGCAGCTGATCACAATTAATTTGTCAAATTAGTGCTAATCTCCTAGCAACAAGCAACGCCTGAAGGACGAGTGGGGGTGGAGTATTAGGAGGAAGGTGGAGGTCCAGAGCATTCTGTAAGTCTACTAGAAAGCCTGTTGTGAAAAGACATGTAGTACAGCCCTGAGAAGGAGGGCAATGGGTGCTTATAAGGACTACTAAAAAGAGAAAACTGATGAACTGGAGAAGAGGAATGACTAAGGCAAACACACAACTTTAGTTAGGAGCTGGACCTAATAAATTTTCACAGACCATCATTCTGCCTTCCCTCAAAGCCAAGTCTGGAAGAAGTGGAGAAATAGATTGAACCCTGGATTGGTATTCATGAGGATAGTACAGTTTCTTGTGTGTCTGTTTGAGATCATTTTTTTCATAGATCCCTAATTCTCTAAGATGGTAAGCAATTGATATATTTTCCTTTCAGTTTTTGATCTTGAAACAACAGTGGGTGACAATGTACTTCCTTTATGGTCTGTCTCACAAGTCACTCTGGCTGCCCAGAAAAGACAAAATCTCCCTTCCCTAGCTACTACTCTCCAGTATATATTGTACCCTTCTACTAGAATATGTTCTTCTTGAGGCCAGGAGCTATCTTTTTTGTTTATTTTTGTCATCAATGCCTAGCACAATGAATGGCACATTGTAGGCGCCAAATAAATGCTTGCTAACTGATTGATGGCTTAGCTCTCTGAATTGTCTTCCAACTTCAAAGGCCTTTTTCAACTCTATATCTCTTATCTGGCTAACTGCATATTACCGTCTGCACAATATTTTTTAACTTGGTTTTTACTATGTGTATATTTAAGCTGAATGCTTTTGAATGATTACAAATCTTATTTAAGAGATTCTGTGTTGTTCTACTGGATGTTGAAACATTTATGAGCATGAAGACCTCTTTAAGAAAGCCAGTTTGATGTAGAGGAAAAGGAAAAAGCACTGAATTGGGCATCACAGGATGGGAGTTTAAATCCCATCTCTGCCATTTGGGTAAGTCACTGAATCTCTCTATACTTCAATTTCAGTACCTGTAAAACAAAGAGATTGGACTAAGTGACAGCTGTTAGGATACCAAACCCTCTAAATCTATGAATCCGTTATCTTTAGGGAACTCCTCTTCTGTTCTCACACTTCCCTGGACATCCTCCATATTTGATAGATACTTTTGCTTTATTTCTCACTTGATATCAGTAATCCTTATCTTATGCCTGACTTGATATTAATAATTAGTGAGTCTATCAGAGTGATTTCTTATTGCATTTTTCAAATCTTTTATGATGATAACATAAATGGGACACACTATATTGACTCTGAAATCAGATCCTTTTGTACTGACAACAAAAAAATAAAATGGAATCTCAACTTTTCAATTTTTTGATTATAATTATCAAATCTGGCATAGACTATTCTTAGTGAAAGTTTGCCTATTCTTTAATCAAATCTTCATTAAGGATGCCCTCAATAAATGTGTGGATTATTCTCATAAAGATTTTTTTAAGTTAGGAGAGTGTGCACAAGTCAATAGTGTATTAAACTTTCTCAGTTGCTTTGTGGGGAGGGTAATAATAAGGTCTGTGATTTTTTCAAAACATTTTGTATCTTCTGTCTCTTTCAGATATTTTGAGAACCAGTATCTCCATACTCTCAAAATTGTGTAAATTTCAGCATGAACTTCCCTCATCTAGTTAAGCTATTCTTCCTATCTTTATAAAAGTATTCTTTACATCTCTTATGGGACACAAAGAGAATTAAGGTTGTTGCTGGGGAAAAGAGTTTGTTATAGAAATCATAGCAAAGAGTTTGTATTTTCAGTCTCTTCATCTTCCTCCTATTTTCATGCTTAAATGGCCTCAGAGTGACCTAGTTTAGTTAGTTCTCTCATCAGAATTTCAGTAAACGTCTTTTTCCTTTCTCTGCTTCTCTGTCTGTCTGTCTCTTTCTCTGTCTCTGTCTCTCTGTCTCTCTGTCTCTGTCTGTCTCTCTGTCTCTGTCTCTCTATCTCTCTCAAAGGGGGAGTGCTTTTATAATAGTTCACCATTCTCCTTCTTAAGATTTTAAAAATATTTTTACATTCCAATTGGTGTTCTTTTTAGAATCTATTGCTTTCTTTTCACAAGATTTCTAGACTTTTTGGGTCTCCTTGTGGTAATTGATTTACTTTCATTAAGCTTCTTTGGCAAATGGCTATAATCTTTGTCTTTGTTTATTCTTTTATTGATTTTTCTGTGTCAAAAGCTTTTAGAACTAGATCAATTTGGAATTAGCTCAATTGCACACTGATATCTAATTTTTACTTTGGTACTAATTTTTTCAGAGTTTTAACTCAATTTCTTTTAAAATTCTAAACTTAACAAGCACAAACATTTCCATATAAAAAGGACAAGAAAAGAAGGTTGTATATGATACCTCAAATATCTATTATGTAAAACTTGGGGTTTTTTTACAAGTATATAATTAATTTAACGTTAGTTCCAAAGCTGCCCTATTTGTTTGTGTTTCCCTTTGAATTTCCCGTTCTGTTCTTTTCTGTGCATTTATAAAAGGTTTCATTGATTCTCATTCCTTTCTTTATTGGCACCATTACTATTGGCCTCTCAAAATTAGAGTTCTTTCAGAATTTTTTTTATAGTATTGTCATTGTATAGATTGTTCTCCTGTCTTCACTTAACTCTGTATCATTTCATATGTATCCCTCTGTTTTCTCTGAGTCCATCTCTTTAACATTTCTTACCACATAATAATATTCCATCATATTTATATACCATAATTTTTCAGCCATTTCCTTATTAACACATAGTTTCCAGTTCTTTGCTGCCACAAAAAAGTTCCTTTGAATATTTTCATGTGTGTGTATGTCCATTCTTTGGTCTTTGATCTCTTTGAGATACATGCATAATCATGTTATTGCTGGATCAAAACATTTGCAGAGGGGATGGAGCCAAGATGGTGGAGTAAAGGCAGGGACTTGCCTTAGTTCTCCTCAAACCCTTCCAAATACCTTTAACAATGACTCCAAACAAATTCTGGAGCAATAGAACCCACAAAAAGACAGAGTGAAACAAATTTACAGCTCAAGAAAACCTGGAAGATTGACAGGAAAGGTCTGTTGCACCAGGCTGAGAGAGAAGCCCAGTCCAGTGCAGGCCACCCCAGTGCAGGCTACACCAACACATCCATTGCTCCAGTAAACTAGGAGCAGGCTTTGGGAGTGACTAAATCAGCAGTGGCAATAGCAGTGGCTGCTCTTGCAGATCTCAGCCCACAGATGGTATGGAGATCAAATAGCTAGTCAGAAAGACATTACAGGTGGGTGTCTCTTTGCTAGCATTGAGGTAGAACTCTGTTGCTTTGCCCATATGTGGATCTTCATCACAGTCCTGGGTGGCAGTTCTGAAGTGAGGAGGAGCAATAGCATAGCAGAACTTGTGGTAGATGTGTAAAGGGGACCCTCCCCACAGTCCAAGGGGAGAAAAAAGTGCTTGTGATTACTCACAGCCCAGAGAATAGGCCAGGAGAGGAATAAATACCTCTCATTACCACCTTAGAAGAATTGAAAACTTATATGTCCCTAGAAGTATCTCTGAAAACAGCTGCACAAACCCCCTGAAACTTGGGACAGTTCGCTGTCCACACCAGAAGCAGAGTCCTACTTTAACAAAGAGTTAAAAAGTCAAGGAAAATGAGCAAACAATGGGAAAAATAACTCTGATTATAGAAACTTACTTTGGTGACAAGGAAAATGAAAACACTCAGAAGACAACAAAGTCAAGGCTCCTACATCCAAAACCTCCAAGAAAAATATTAATTGGTCTCAGGTCTTGGAAGAGCTCAAAAATGATTTTGAAAATCAAATAAGAGAAGTAGAGGAAAACCTGGGAAGAGAAATGAGAGTGAAGCAAGAAAATCATGAAAAAAATGACTGAACAGCTTGGTAAAGGAGACCCCCCCCAAAAAAAATACTGAAGAAAATAACACCTTAAAAAATAGACTAGACCAAATGGCAAAAGAGGTCCACAAAACTACTGAGGGGAAGAATACCTTAAAAAGCAGAATTGGCCAAATGGAAAATGAAGTCCAAAAGATCATTGAAGAAAATAATTCTTTAAAAATTAGAATGGAGCAAATGGAAACTAATTACTTTATGAAACATGAAGAAATTATAGAACAAAACCAAAAGAATAAAAAAATAGAAAATAGTGTGAAATATCTCATTGGGAAAATGGCTGACCTGGAAAATAGATCCAGGAGAGATAATTTAAAAATTATTGGACTACATGAAAGTATGATCAAAGAAAGGGCCTAGATATCATCTTTCCAGAAATTGTCAAGGAAAACTGCCCCAATATTCTAGAACCAGAGGTTAAAATAGAAATTGAAAAAAATCCACTGATCAACTCCTGAAAGAAATACCAAAACAAAAACTGACAAGAATATTGTAGCCAAATTCCAGAGTTCCCAGGTCAAGGAGAAAATATTGCAAACAGCCAAAAAGATACAAGCCAAATATCATGGAACTATAATCAAGGTGACACAAGATTTAGCAACTTCTACCTTAAAGCATCAGAGGGCTTGGAATATGATATTCAGGTGGGCAAAGGAGCTAGGATTATAACCAAGAATCACCTCCCCAGAAAAACTGAATATAATCCATGAGGGCAAAAAAAAAATGAATATTCAGTGAGATAGAGGTATTTCATGCTATCTTGAGAAGAGATGAGAGCTAAATAGAAAAGTTGACTTTCAAATACAAAACTCAAGAGAAACATGAAAAGGTAAACAAGGAAAGAAATAATCATAAGGAACTTATTAAATTTAAACTGTTTACATTCCTACATGGAAAGTTGATATTTGTAACTCATAAGACCTTTCTCATTAATAGGGTAGTTAGAAGGAATATATATATATATATATATATATATATATATATATATATATATATATATATATATATAGCTAGAGGGCACAGATGTGAGTTAAATATGAATGAATAATATCTAAAAACTAAAACTAAGGGATGAGAGAAAAATGTACTGGGAGGAAGAGAAAGGGAGAGGCAGGATGGGGCAAATAATCTCACATAAATGAATCAAGAAAAAGCTTTTACAATGGAGGGGAAGAGGGTGGAGATGAGAGTGAATCAGTGAATTTTACTCTTATCAGAATTGGCTCAAAGTGGGAATAACATACACATTCAATTAGGTATGGAAATCTGTCTTACCCTACAGAAAAGTTGGGGAAAGGGGATAAGAGAAGCAGGATGGGTGTGGTAGAAGGGAGGGCAGATTGGGGGAGGGAGTAGTCAGAAGGAAAACACTTTTGAGGAGTGATAGGGTAGAAGAAAAGAGAATAGAATAAGCAGGGAGGGGATAGGATGGATTGACATATACTTAATCTTTATAACTGATGATTATTGTGGAAGTGTTTTACATGACTACACATGTATAACCTATACCGAATTGCTTGCCTTCTTAATGTGGGGAGGGAGAAAGGGAGAGAATTTCAAACTCAGAGAATTTACAGCTCACAGTTGTAAAAATGAATGTTAAAATTGTTTTTACATGTAACTGGGAAAAATAAAATACTAAAAAACAAAGCAAAACATATGCACAGTTTAATGACTTTTGCCTTTCCAGAAGGGCTAGAACAATTCAGAGCTCCATCAATATCACATTAGTGTTCCTGTTCTCTCACAATACCTCTAGTATTTGTCATTTCCATATTTGTCATCTATGCCAATTTGAGGGACAGGAGACAATTTGAGAAGCAGAGTTGTTTAATTTGAATTTTTCTTATTAATAGCAATTGGGATCATTTTTTTCAAAAAGCTATTGATTGCATTTCTTATTTTGAAAACTGTGTGTTCCTAGTCTTTCACTATTTATTTGTTGCAGGATGGCTTTTGTTTTTTATATATTTGAATTTTTTATCTTACATATTAGACCCTTATCAGAAAAATGTAATGTAAAGTTTTTCCCCCTTTTAATTATTACTCTTCTAATTTTAGCTGCATTTGTTATTTTTGCAAAATTTTTCAATTTAAGTAAATCAAAATTGTCAATATTATCTGCAGTAATTATCTCTATTCCTTATTGTTCAGTAACACTTCTCTTACTCTTAGTTTGCAAGGTATCTTCACCCATTATTCTTCTATTTATTTATGATATGATTTGGATTTTTGCTGTAACAAGTTTGTAGTCTGACTTTTGAATGTTGATTCAGAAGTGACTCCTATTAGTTGTTTCCTATTGGTTAGAATATTATCAAGATGCAATTTTGTGACTTAATTTGGTGGTTACAGTATATATTACTTCCCAATTTTTTGAAGAAAATTCATCCCACATGGTTTTGATGGCCCAGGATTATCAACAAGTCTTTGGCTTTTCTCACTTTGCACTCCTGAATCCCATTTTCAACTGGACTTTTTTCTCTTCCCCTTTATACTTACTTGTTTTCTAAGGTCACAAACTATGAATAAACTAAAATGTAAATTAATGTAAACCACAAATATAATTAAAGTACATGCTAATTTAATTGAGAGCATCTTGCTTGAATAATCTCATCTTTCTGAAGAAGATATTGGTTCATAAGTAGCAATTATCTTCATGGCATTCTTTTGACAAATATTTTATTATAAGGTACAAATGAGATGAACATGTATCCTATGAAATTGTTTTATTTTGCCTTTGGATGTATGATAAACCAAATTCTTCCAACTCTTTTATTTGCCTTTCCAATGAGAACCTGTAAGTCATCACTCCATTTAGCTGAAATTTTCTTTTGTCTTCTTGAGAGACAATGTGGCTTAGTCAAGAGAGCTCTAGACTTTTGAGTCAAGATAATCTGTATTGAGATATCACCTAACATCTGTCAGATTGGCTAACAATCTGTAATTTTCTGTAATAGAAAAGGAAAATAAATTCTAGAGGGGATGTGGAAAAATAGGAATGCAAACACATGATTGGTGGAGCTGTGAGCTGGTCCAACCATTCTGCAAAACAATTTATATCTATGCCTGAAGGATTATAAAGTTGTATATACCCTTTGACCCAACAATACCACTACTTGATCTTTATCCCAAAGAGATCAAAGAAAAATGAAAAAGGTCTATACTGTACAAAAATATTTATTTATTTTTATGAATTTATTTATTTAACTTTTTACATTCATTTTCACAAAATTTTGGGTTCCAAATTTTCTCCCCATTTGTCCCCTCCCCCCACCCCAATACACCTAGCAGTCTAATTTCCCCTATCACCAATCTGCCCTCTCTTCTATCATCCCTCCCTTCCCTTGTCGCCATCTTCTCTTTTGCCCTGTAGGGCCAGATAACTTTCTATTCCCCATTACCTGTATTTCTTATTTCCTAGTAGCAAGAACAATACTCAACAGTTGTTCCTAAAACTTTGAGTTCCAACTTCTCCCCATCCCTCCCTCCCCCCCATTTCCTTTGGGAAGGCAGGCAATTCAATATAGGCCATATCTGTGTAGATTAAATTCAGGTGCTCAGGTAGGGGGCAGGGCTGCTATTCATTGTGAGATTAAGTTCAGGTGCTCAGGTGGGGGCAGGGCTGCCACACAGGGCTCAGTTCCCTCAGGGGGTTTATGGGGAGACCTTCAATAATGGATCCAAGCTCCTGTCTGCTTTGGGAGCCCTACCTCTGTCCACTGCTGCTTCTGCTGCTGCCTCCCAAGGGGGCCTGAGTTATGGAGACACCACGCTCCCCTCTCAGTCCCAACAGGCTCTCTCACTGACCTTTGCACCTGTGGGTGAAGAGACTTGCACAGCCACTGCAGATTCTGTCCCTGAAGCCGGCTTAGATCTACTCCTCTCAGTGCCATGCCACCAAGGTAGGGCTGGGCTCTGCTCTGGGTCTGGTGTGCGACAGACCTTTGGTTTCAGTTTTTCAGGTCTCTCTGGAACAGAAATCTCCTCCACTCCATTGCTGTGTGGCTTCTGCTGCTCCAGAATTTGTTGGGAGTTCTTCTTTACAGATATTTTATGGGCTGTCGGTTAGGAGCTAGCATATGTGAATCTTTTTACTCCGCCATCTTGCCTCCTCCTTCTACAAAAATATTTATAGTAGATCTTTTGTGGTGGCAAGGAATTGGAAATTGAGGGGATACCCACCAATTGGTGAATGGTTAGACAAGTTATGGAATATGATAATGATGGAATACTACTGTGTTATAATAAATAAGGAGGGGAATGGATTCAGAAAAACCTGGGAAGACATATATGAAATGATACAAAGCGAACAGAATCAGGAGACAATTATGCATAGTAACAGCTGCATTGTAATGATGTCCAACATTGAAAGACTTAGCTACTCTGACCAATATAATGATTAATGGGGAGCAGACCCAAGACGGTGGAGTAGAAAGATACACCTACTCTAATTCTTCCCCCACAGCCTGTAAAATACCTGTAAGAAATGACTATAAACAAATTCTAGAGCAGCAGAAGCCACAAAACAACAGAGTGAGAGATTTCCAGCCCAAAGTAGCCTGAAAGGTCGACCAGAAAGGTCTATCACATGGGGCGTGGAGTGGAGCACAGCCCACAGAGGCCCAACCCAGCCTTGGCCATGTGGCATCAGCAGAAACAGGATGAGAACAGGCCTCAGGGACAAAATCCCCAGCAGCAGCTATGGTTCTCAGATCCCTCAACCCACAAACACCAAAGACAGAGTCAAAGATCAGTGAGAAAGCTTTTTCATCTAGGTGAGAAGGGAGCAGGGTCCTCCCCCAGGCCTAGCCCCCGGCATGGTGGTGGCAGTAGCAGCAGGAATGTACATTTTTGGAGCCCTTGGCTTAAAGCTTCTGGGGAAATTGAGCCCCTGATCTGGGTCTCAGCCCTGAGTGTTGGCCCTGGGGTGAGGAAGAGTGCTGGCTGCTGTGGTGCAGCTGGTGGAGGCTCTGGAAAGGAAATTCTCCTTGCAGATCCTGGGCAGAAAAGCTTTGGTATTTCCCAGACCAGAGCACAGGCCAGGAGAGGAAAAAACTCCTCTCCCTTGATTGTGCCACCTTGGAGGAACTGAGAACTTATAGGTCCCCAGAGTATACTCCTCTCTTGACAAAGGACTCAAAACTCAATTAACTGCCTGGGAAAATGCCCAAAAAAAGGGGAAAAAATAAGACTATAGAAGGTTACTTTCTTGGTGAATAGGTATTTTTTTCCATCCTTTTGGATGAGGAGGAACAACACCATCAGAGGAAGACATAAAGTCAAGGCTACTGCATTCAAAAGGTCCAAAATAAATAATGCAATGGTCTCAGGCCATGGAAGAACTCAAAAAGGATTTTGAAAATCAAATAAGAGAGGCGGAGGAAAAATTGGGAAGAGAAATGAGAGCATTGCAAGAAAATCATGAAAAGCAAGTCAACAGCTTGCTAAAGGAGATCCAAAAGAATGCTGAAGAAAATAACACCTTTAAAAATAGGCTGACTCAATTGCAAAAGAGGTCCGAAAAGCCAATAAGGAAAAGAATGCTTTGAAAAACAAAATTAGCTGAATGGAGAAGAAGGCTCAAAAACTCACTGAAGAAAATAATTCTTTAAAATTAGAATGGAGCAGATGCAAGCTAATGACTTTATGGGAAACCAAGAGATTAAAAAACAGAACCAAAAGAATGAAAAAATAGAAGATAATGTGAAATATATCATTGGAAAAACAGCTGACCTGGAAAATAGATCCAGGAGAGACAATTTAAAAATTATGGTGCTACCTGAAAGTCATGATCAAAAAAAGACTCTAGACATCATCTTTCATGAAATTATAGAAGAAAATTGCCCTGATATTCTAGAACTAGAGGGCAAAATATTGAAAGAATCCACTGATCACCTCCTGAAAGAGATCCAAAAAGAGAAACTCCTAGGAATGTTGTAGCCAAATTTCAGAGTTCCCAGGTCAGGGAGAAAATATTACAAGCAGCTAGAAAGAAATAATTCAAGTATTGTGGAAATGCAATCAGGAAAACACAAGATTTAGCAGCTTCTATATTAAGGGATCTAAGGGCTTGGAATATGATATTCCAGAAGTCAAAGGAACTAGCAGCAAAACCAAGAATCACCTACACAGTAAAACTAAGTATAATACTTCAGGGGGAAAAATGGTCATTCAAGGAAATAGAGGACTTTCAAACATTCTTGATGAAAAGACCATGGCTGAATAGAAATTTGACTTTCAAACACAAGAATCAAGAGAAGCATGAGAAGGTAAACAGGAAAGAGAAACCATAAGGCACTTACTAAAGTTGAATTGTTTACATTCCTACATGGAAAGATAATATTTATAACTCTTGAAACTTTTCTCAGTATTTGGGTAGTTGGAGGGATTACACACACACACACACACACACAGAGCACGGGATGAGTTGAATAGGAAGGGATGATACCTAAAATAAAATAAAATTAAAGGATGAGAGAGGGATATACTGGGAGGAGAAAGGAAGAAATGGAATGGGGCAAATTATCTCTCATAAAAGAGGCAAGAAAAATCTTTTTCAATGGAGGGGAAAAGGGGGGAGGTGAGAGGGGGAAAAGTGCAGCTTACTCTCATCACATTTGGCTTAAGGAAGGAATAACATGCATACTCAATTTGGTATGAAAATCTCTTATACTACGGGAAAGTAGAGGAGAAGGGGATAAGTGGGGTGGGGGATAATGGAAGGAAGGGCAAATGAGAGGAGGGAGCAATTAGAAGTAAACACTCTTGGGGAGAGACAAGGTCAAAAGAGAGAATAGAATAAATAGGGGGCAGGATAGGATGCAGGGAAACATAGTTAGTCTTATACAACATGACTATTATGGAAGTTGTTTGGAAAACTACACCTATATAGCCTATATTGAATTGTTTGCCTTTTCAGTGGGGATGGATGGGGAGGGACGAAGGGAGAGAAGTTGGAACTCAAAGTTTTAGGAATGAATGTTGAGAATTATTTTTGCGTACAACTGGGAAATAAGAAATACATGTAATGATGAAATATAGCAATTTATCTTGCCCTACAAGGTAAGAGAGAGGGTGGAGATAAGGGAAGGGAGGGGTGTGATAGATAGGAGGGCAGATTAGGGGAAAGGGTGATCAGAATGCATGGCATTATGGAGTGGGGGGAGGAGAGAGATGGGGAGAAAATTTGGAATTCAAAATTTTGTGGAAATGAATGTTGAAAACTAAAATAAATAAATAAATGTTAATATATCTATATGTATATATGTAATTATCAATGAAAGTTCCAAAGAATTCATGATGAAAAAAGGTGACAAATACAAAATTTGTTCTTTGATTCATTGGTTACCATAGCCAAAGAATTCATCCACTTCAAATGGGAGAACAGATGAATTCTGAGTTCAGATCAAAGCATATTTTTTATTGCAACATGACTAATATGAGAATATGTTATATTTAATTTCACATATATGATGCTAATCAAATTGCTTGTCTTCTTAATAGGTGGAAGAGGATCTGAAGGGAGGGAGAGAATTTGGAACTCAAAATTCAAAAATGAATGTTAAAGTTAAAAAAAATGTTAAAATTCTACCTCTGATGCTTTACCTTGAACAAATCATTTAACTTCCTAAAGCCTTAGTTTCCTAAATAGGGACAATAATATGTTTCATGCCTATTTCATGAGTAGTTATAAGGTTTACATTAAACACCATATGTGGAATGCTTTGTGAATTTGAAAGTGCTATATAAAAATGAATTATCTCTGGACTCCACTTTGTTCTCAACAGTCATATTGGTGTTGTACCAATATCCTTCCTCCTGCTCTCCATCCCTATTTTCAGCACCTCTGTATATGTTATCTTCTCCTGTTGGAATGTAAGCTTTTTGAGGTAGGGTCTGTCTTGTATTTGTATCTCTCCTCTTTCTCCTCACTCCACATCATCCCTGTTTCACTTCCTCCAGAAGTATGTTGATTCATTGGTCACTGGGCAAGTCTGTAATATTTAGAGTACCACAATTTGAGTAACCATGGTCTGAAAACCACGATTTTAGCACTGCCTGCCTCTTCTTCTTCCATTCTGATACTATTACTTTAGAAGAAGGAAGCCTCATGGGACTGTAGGATACTTTTTTTTTTTTTGATTCATGGGTTACCATAGCCAAAGAATTCATCACCAAGTACATAACCTCTTGGTGATGAAACTCCCTGCACATAGCTAGGATTATCCTCCAAATGCAGTTGTATTGACATCCATCCATAGTTGAATACTGTCCACTATAGTAAAATCTCCCAGAGCTTGTGCTCCACTGGCATAAGCCCCAAAAACTCAGCATAACCTCATTTCTATGAGAAGGCATCAGAGTAGGGCTTTGTGGACTCACCTAGTGTGGTACTGGGGAATTCTCAGTGATACCCTCTCTCATTGGCTCATGTCCCTAGCTAGAGTTTGGTCTGGGGAAAAATGTCACAGTATTAGCTTGTTTTGAGAGTGCTGGAGTCAGCCCACCTGCCCGTAACCAGTGGACAATTTGAATATAAACATGTTTATTCTAAAAACCTGATAAGAACGCAAATAAGATTGGGAATTAAGCTCACGGATACTCTTGTTTGTTTTCCTTGCTTACATTTTGCAGCATTTGAGGAGGTGAGGTTTTTCCCCTACCACTGCCTTGTCCACTATAACAGAGTCTGCAGATATCCTCTGAATCCTTCCTTTGGTCCTTCCCAAAGGGACAGAAAACTGGGCAACTAGGTGACATAGAACAACATAGAGCACTGGATTTGGAAGCAGTAAGACCTGAATCCAGATCCGGTCTCAAACCCTTACTCCTTGTGTGATTCTTGACAAATCACTCTACCTCTTTTATCTTTTCTTCATTTGGGCATAACAATAGCACCTATATTACACGGTTGTTGTGAAAATCAAACGTGATGATATGTGTAAAGTGCTTCGCAAACCTTGTTACTATTATTAAAAAAAAAATATGAGAAATGTTCCAGGACCTGCCTGCTATATTAAACTCATGAGAATTTAACTCTGATCCACATATAAACAGAATTGACTGAGATTTAAAAGTAGAGCTTTTAAGTCGTTTCACTGAGGGACCACAGTTCATTATTTGTTGAGCTCCTGTGATACCCTATGAATGCAGCCTTGGCCTTGATCTGTTAATGACCTCATGGTGCATCCTACAGACTGGCTGCTCACCTAATCTGTTGCATGACCAGGACTCCTTTTTTTGAGATGTATTTATCCAGCCTAGTCACTGTGCTTTTTTCAATATCTTCTAGAACCTCTCTTATTTATATTAAGACTTTTCCAACCTTTCCATTTCATAATAATTTCTCTTAATATTATTTGCTATCATAGATTTTTTTCACACATGAGCTAAGAATAAATCCCTATGATAAGATAGAAAACAAAAGTGTAATAAAGCCTTTACTATTTAAGAAACTGAGAGTATTCTACTAGAAGAGTATAATTTCTATTCAACTCAACATTAATCTGAATGCTTTTTCATTTAAAATCTTATTAAAAATTTTTAAAAGAATATATCAGTCCATGAGTATAGAATGCTGCCAAACATTTTTTGTCAGCTTTGTCTATTTTTCTTTGTTATTAGGTTGGTAGGGGAAGATGAGGAGATCGAAGCAAAGGACAGTTATATTGGGGATTTACCCTGCTTAAAAGAAACCAGCAATAAAAATATCAATAAAACATTTTTAAAGTCTTAATCCATGTGTCTTTAATATATATGTATGTATGTGTATATTTATATATATGCACACAAATAGATATGCATGTGTGTATATATATGTGTATGTGTGTATATATATATATGTGTGTGTATGTATGTATGTATGTATGTATTCACACACCTATATTAAAACTTACTCAATTCTATTGAGATTTACCCATATCTGGAATCCACCATTCTGAATGTCAGAGACCACTCTCCAGTAAAAGAGTCTGTAACTATAGAAGGTATAGCATAACATTGGGCAACTTATTTTCTGTCAGGTTCTACAGACCCACAGAAAAACTCAAATTAGAACTCTTTACAATCAAAGCAGAGTTGAATAATTGCTTTTTATTTTTTCAGGCTGATGCATTAACATGTTCTGCTTTATCTGCTTTGAAAATGAACAGGTTATATAATTCCAAGTAAATCAACATGTACAGCATGCTTTCATTAAGTACAGAAGATGATATATACTGGTTTCCCTCATGGCCAGCTGAAAATCAGAGACAATCAGAGATATGAAGGGGACTTTGTAAGAGAAAGTTACTGTAAAGGTTTTTCTCCCAGTTCAAAGTTTCTAATTTTAACTGCATTCATTTTGTTTCTGCAAAAACTTTCCATTTTTTATAATTAAATTAGTTAAATTTTAGTGGGTCAAATATAGGGAAACTCTACACTTGCTCTGGCAGTCAGTTGCATGTGGGTCATGATAATATACTATTTGAGTGTTCCTTCCTTACTCAAAAATTGCCTATAGAATAAAAGCAAAATTCTTTAAGCTGGCATTTAAGACCCACTACAATTATAACCCAGACTTGTCTCCCGCTCTAAGTCTCACCTCTAACTAGGCTGGTCTCTTATTCATCCCTAAACATGCCATGCATCTTCCTCCTGTTCTCCACCTAACCATCCTCCAAACTCAATTCTCCCAATACTTCCTCTATATTCACACAGATCCTTCAAGGTTGTATTTATAGGTATAATAATAAGAGCTAGCCAGATCTTTTTGTGTTAGCAAAGAATTGGGGATTGAGGAGATGGCCATCATTTGAGGAATGGCTGAACAAGTTGAGGAAAATGCACTATCGTGCTGTAAGAAATGACAAGCAGGCTAGTTTCAGAAAAACCTGGGAAGATTTATATGAACTGATGCAAAATGAAGTGAGTAGAACCAGGATAATGTTGTTCTCTCTGGAGCTAGAGACTGATGTTCTCACTGGCTTTCATTGGAAAAGGGGAGAGCATCTCTAGTCATCCTGATCTATATCTTACCCCTAGACTTAGATAGCTCCTGAGGAGAAAGTAAGACTGGTGACTTTTCACAGCCCTTCCTTATTAAAATCCAATTCACTTGCAAATCATGGCATCAACTTCCTGATGACATGGTCCTCTTTGGAAACAAAGGACAAACATCAGTAATAATTGGAAAGGAGATAGCAAGGTTTCTATAATCTCATTCTAAATGGAGACCTCTCCCAGGATCTTCTATAGAAAGTATGGAGGGGTGTGCCCATTTTTCTAGTGGATGCTTAGCTGGGCAAAGCACAGCTGAGATTTAGTGGGTGGTGCCATCCAGCATATCTCCTTTCCCGTCTCCCAAGCTCTCTGAGTAGGGTGTCTTGACCCAGCCTCCAAGCTGGGGTCACATGGAGAAGACAGAACTGGGAGAGGGACCATGGCTGGTGCCCAGAGCATGCACTTTCTCCTCACCCTAAAGATTCAGCCACAGCTCCCCTTCTCAAGGGTTCTGGTGCTCCAACCCCTTCCCTGGTTTCAGGTCTGTCTAGGCTATGTACTTTAAAAGCCGTGATACAATTGGATATAAACAGGTGCCTCTGAGGCAAAAACAGGCATGGTGAGGACTAGGGAAGTGTTTTTTCCTTATGCAGTCTGGGGCTGTTCACTAGGCTGAGAAGGAAAGCTCATACAATAAATATTGGAGGGGACTGAGGATGGTTCTTTTCTAATTGTTTTCCCCTAAACCTACTCACCCCATCTTCCCAGTGCTGTCCCTGATTCTTTTTTTTTGAAGCATATTTTATTTCACTTTATTTTTTCTTGCTTTTCTCTCTGCCCCCTTCCCACAACAAGACTAATGTAGAATTGTGTTTTGCATGACTTTATATGTATAATAGGTATTGTATTTCTTGCCTTTTATTTTTTAAACATTTATTTATTTTTAGTTTTCAACATTAACTTCCAATAATATTTTGAGTTGCAAATTTTCTCCTCATCTCTCCCCTCCTCTCCCCACAGATGGCATGTAATTTGATATAGGTTCTGCATGTACGTTTATTTATATTGCACCTATTTTCACATTAGACATATTGTAAAGAAGAATTAGAACCAGTGGGAGAACCATGAGAAAGGAGCAAACAAAAAGGAGGAGGAAGAGGAGGAGGAGGAGAGGGAGAAAGAGAAAGAGAGAGAGAAAGAGAGACAGAGAGACAGAGAGAGAGACAGAGAGAGAGAGGGAGAGAGAGAGAGCAAATAGAATGCTTCAATTTGCATTCATACTCCATAGTTCTTTTTTTAGATGTGGACAGATTGTCCATCACGAGTTCTTTGGAGGTGACTTGCATAATGTTGCTAACAGATAAGTCTATCAAAGTTAATCATCGCACATTGTGCCTGTTACAGTGTTTTCCTGGTTCATACTACTTTTTATCCAAGTTAGGATTTGAATTTGTGGCTTCCTGACTCCAAGTCAAGAACTCTTTCTATTGTACCACCTAACATTTTATGTGCCTAATGCCTAATATTTTATATAAAATTATATAAATTATATACATATCATATGTACATAAATTGTGTAAAATTATATAAATGCTAAATGCCTAACATTTTACATAAAATTATATAAATTATATATATCATAGGTACACAAATTACATATAAAATTATATAAATCATATAAATGCTAAATGCCTAACATTTTATAGAAAATTACAAAATTATTCTAGGACTTTATAAAACTCAAAAACCTTATAAAATTCAAATAAAATTTTGGAGTTGGGAGGTCCCTCTAGTTGGACCTTCTAATAATGAGAAATTGAGGGCTGGAGAGGCTAAACAACTTTCTGCTTGTGTCCCATCTCTTCTAGGAACTGTTTCCTGACCATTCAAGTACACAGTGACCTCCTCCTCCTCCTTTGACCCTGCTTGTTTGTCTCAGTCACTGGATATCTTTTGCATTTTCTTATTAGTTATCTATTACTGTGAGTCTATCTTGCCTTACCAACTACATTATAAATTGTTTGAGGGCAGGATTGTTATTACATTGTATTTCTTTGTATTCCCCCCAGTTCCTAACTATGCATTTACTGGGGGCTTAACAGATAATAACTGAATTTGAAACAAAGAAGGCAATTTAAAACAAAAAAATCCTTACTGTTCCAGTTCTAAATAGGACCTCCCTCTCTTCTCTGATGTACTTATTAAGACATCTATAATGTCCCAGAGTTTTCTTTTCTTCAGGCTAAGCAGGCCCAATTCATTCAACTGATCTTCATATGACATGGACTCAGGACCTTGAAAGTCTTGGAGAGATTGCTTGGGAGGGCCCCTCTCCAGAGAACAGGGGCTGCAAAAGGAAGGGGGAAATGGGTACAGAAGAACTCTCTTCATTTCCAGTTGAGGGAAGGAAAGACATTTCAGGAGTACTGATTTATGAAGTTGGATTATCTTGGGATTTTAGTGAACTGTGAGCTCAAAGGAGTTCGTAATGTGATAGGGCAACCAAAAAATGCAATTAAAAAATGGAATACATTCACAGAATCATAATTTTTTTAAAAAAGAGAGATGATAGTTCCACTGTCTTTTGCCCTCATCAAATATAATATGCTGTATTATGTTCAGTTCTGTACCTCATGTTTGTGAAGGACATTGATAAGCTGGGAAGAGTGCAGAGGAAGGCAACCAGTATATCTTGACCTTGAAGTCAACTGAGAATCAATTAAAAGGACTGGGGATGTTCATTCTGGAAAAGAAAAGACCCAGGGTGTCAAGGAGGGTATCATTGCTTTCCTGAAGTATTTGAAGGGTTGCCATGTTGAGGAGGTCTTATGGTTCCAGAGAACATACCCAGGTTCAATGGTAGAAGTAAAAAGAAGGGAATTTAGATTTGCTATCCAGAACAACTTCTCAACAATTAGAACTGCCCAAAAATGGATAAACTTGTGTCAAGTGATGGTGGATTCCTTTCCCTGGACATCTTTAAGCAGAGTCTAGATGGCTGCTTATCGGGTAATATTATTGGACTAGGAGACTGGAGAGGTCTCTTCCAAATGAGTTGAAAGAGACCTCTGCAGTCTCCTAGTCCAATAATACAATACAATAATTTCAACTCATTTGAAAAGGAACATAGCATCGTTTTCTAATATATCAGATATGGTGACCATAAAATTATGTTCAAGAGGGTCAAGGGGTCATGACCTCAGTCAATGGAGGGAATACCCGTACTTATTAAATGTGTATTTGTTGAATCAATGAGGTTTATATTAATTTTATCAGTTTGGTATTGTCCCCGCTAGAGTTTTGAAAGTTGAGATACTAGTTAAATTATCAAGAGAATCCCCTTTGCCTTAATCAAGATGGTGAACTATGTGTTGTGAGCATCTCATTTTCAGAATTTTATACTATTGGAACTTGAGCAGGAATACCTTTTTCTTCCCCTTCTCCATTTAGATTGGTTTCATTTAGCTTTAAAAGCATCTTGAGATTTTTCTGAGAGAGGGGAAAAATAAAAGAATCCCAAATTAAATGGATTATTAGGGAAGTAGCTAAGATTGTTAGGGAAATAGCATGTCCCCATCTACATCAAGTTATTTAAAGACAAGGGTGGAATTCAATTCTTAACTCATTTTGTAAACATGTACCTTTTTGGTAGTCTGGTGAAGCCTATTCAGAATAATGTTTTTAAATACAGAAAATAAAAAGGATTTGAAAAGAAGCCAATTACTTTGAAATATAGTTACCAGCAACTTAAAATAAAAAAAAAGCTTATTGACCCCAGGTTAAGAACGCTGACTTAGGGGGAGTGGAAGGGAACAGAAAAACCAAGTAAGAAATGTTATGGGGGTCTTCTTTGGCTACTAGCCAACTGGGGATCAGCTGGATACAGACACGGCAGGGCTCAGAGCACTAAGACCTGTGCTAGTAGGTCCCATCGCAACATAAGGGGGAAAAAATGAGGTCATTGCCTTCAATACCTACTATCCAAGATGATTACAGAAGCATATCAAAAAGCTCTCAAGTCCTTTGGGAATTCTCGCCTTTTAAGAAGAAGCTTTCTTTGAAAGAGGCATCAAGGAAAACAAACTGAGTTGTTTTTTAAAGAACGCAAGCAACTACCCCAACAAGTAAGCAAAAGTGCAGGGAAAAAAAGGATAAAATTGCTGAGACTTTGACTTCACCTGAAGAAGAAAGCACATTGATTTCTCCCGGGAGGACCTCGATGGCCCCATTTTCTTCTCTTGTTTTCCAAAGAGGCTGGGCTGTCAGGCTTTGATTCAGAACAGGAGTGCATTCAGAAGCATCCTCTGGCCTGGCTGGGAGCTGTTCACATCCCCGGAAAATTCAGTGGGAGAAAAGTTTATGGAAGCGAGTAGGAGTTTATTCAACAGTGTCTGAGGCCTTTCAGAGCCATGAGGGACTGTCTATAAAGGAGCAATCAAGCATAGGCTAGGAATTATCTCTGTTGGTTGCCTACCTGTGACAGCCTCTCAAGGACTGCTAAGAGACTCATTCAGCTCGGGAGAAACAATAGGCCAAGGGA